>BLFK01000118.1:504425-524425 GCA_014634185.1 Astreopora myriophthalma | reverse complement strand
TGCAAATCATTGTAAGTTAGGTAACATTATATAATAATAATAATAATAATAATAATAATATAATAAGAATAGTGAGTGGGAAAGTACATTAGAATAAATGAGGTGGGAATAAACAAAAGAATGAGCAAAATTTAAATAAACAGTTTCACTGGAATGGAGTCATTTTGAGCATTCAGAGAGTGTCTCTTTTTCCTTGTTAAGAATCAAAATATTGTAAAAATTTAGTTAACGCTTAGTTGTATCGCAGGCACATTTTGACGACTAACAAGACAGAAGAGATGTTGTTTGTGAGGCCTTGTGGTTCATTCTAACTCGAAATTAAAAGGTAAAATCTATTCCTCTGTGTGATGACCCCTTTGGATATTGACTGTTCTACCATTTGAGAACATTCCTTATTAAAAGCATCTCATAAATAAGGCACTCAAACTTTCCGCAGCATTTCTTTAAGGTGGTACACTGCTCACAAAGATTGTTGGGACTTTGGTTGTGTTTGTCCTTTAGGTGTTTATACCGATGACGGAATATTTATGCTCCTCGATGCGCAGTAATTTGAATCACATGAATTACATTGAAATTCATACACAATGCATTGTTGGTTTACCAGTGAGGGCTTTGTTTCTGTAACTTTCAAATCTTCAGAGATTTTCCTACTCGTGAAAACTGGTTGTAATACACGATCGATTTTCTTTCCAAGGTCGCATAGTTGCCTGCGCATGGAGTTGGCAGATTTCTGATCTTCGAAAGGCAAGGTTATTAGTACAGGGTTGCCGAATGGCTTAATACGGCTTTGATTTTGGTCTTGGGAGGTGTGAAATCTGTTAAAAGTTGAATCAATAAGTTTTCCAGGATATTTCATTTATTCTAATGTATTTTCCCTCTCACTATTCTTTATATAACATTACCTAACTTACAATGATTTGCATTTGATAATGGTGACATGTCGTCGCCAAAATGTCATGTTTTTATCGCGCTACTCTTTATTCTGAAATTATTATTAATTCTGAAATTATTATTATTATTATTATTATTATTATTATTATTATCATTGTTATTATTAAGCCCTGATGCATTTCTTCTTACTCCCTTTAGAGGTTTCAGGCATCAGGAATCAACTGCACTAAATAAGCAATAAAGCAACCACTTAATTCAGGGGAAATAGATTTGGGACGCTGAAGTTGTGTTTTGCAAATTGGACATCTTTTGATCAGAAGTAAAAGACAAAACGTGATTCAATGTACAAAACAATGCAGTAACTTACCAATGAATAATAGGCATTAAGCAGCTCATCTCCACATAGCTCTCCCTCGGTTGGCTCAAGAATGTCCTGCTTATCCAGATCAGAGTCAATAGCATCTCCCTCCTGTTAAACAAAGCATCAGTACCAGTTGAATAACAACAGGAAATAATTTTAACCACAGTTCAAAAACATCTCTTCACAAAAGAACTCACATTTGCTATTTGTGACTACACACGTGTCACTCAGTGATAAATCTGTCATCGTTCTCTTTCCTTTACTAGGCTCAAAAGATACAATCACTACTATTTTCTCACATCATCTGGCCACTACATGCAAATAAAACTCAGTTATATTGTTAGCCCACGTTGACTAAAATGGCACCAAGAAAGGAAGGATCATGCAAGACAGCTCTGAGGATATTGACTGAAGCCTGCTGTGGTTTGCTCCCTTTTGCATTTGTTTGGTTCAGTTCACCAAGAGCAATCATTACGCAATGGTAAAACATGATTTTCACAACTTTGCTGTGCAAATTACTAAAGGTCCTAAATTAAACACTGTGGGGTACAGTTTATTTCGGATCAAGAAGGAGTGACAGAAGTCCACGAAAATCCATGCAAACTAGCCATTGCTCTCCAAAACTTTACTGAACCTTGAATTGTTGAGGGTAAAAAATGTTACGTATGACACCCAATTAGGGGTACTTTTCTCACATGGCCATTCTTTCATGAAAACAACATTATGTTCACTAAATGTTGGGGTAATCTGTTCTTCATTTTTCACTTTGTTTCAAACTGCACTTGGTACCAACCTCAACCATTCTGAATGATTAACACCTCAAAAAGTAATACGCAAGCACTCAGAAGACATTATCTTACATGAAAGCTGCAAGGTGTGCAAATTATGCACCAACCAGTGTAAAAGTTGTCTTTGCCAAAGATTTTGTGATTAGACCTTTTAACAGTACAGGGCATTGCATCTTACAATTGAGACAATCAAGTGTGCAATCAAGTGTGCATGCTCACAAAAATGAAGTTGAAATCTGTGAATCTTTTTTGCACTTCGTAACATGAAAACAAGAGCAAGAGTAAGACCCCCATGAATGTAGAAGGTTAAATGTAAAATATCCATCCTGCCAAAATGCAGATGTGGATGGCTCAAGACAGCACTTTCCAATGCTCAGTGGCTGAAAAGAAATGTTGTTCATGTTGATCAGCACTGTTCAAAATTACAATTTGCCCAAGACGTCACATATGAATCTTTTTTTTTTTGCATTAGTAGTACTTTAAGTGTTATTTTGGTTTCATTCAACAATCCAAATTCGTGACAAATGATCTCTACTATGCTCGTCAGTGATGCAATTGAATATAACGGCGCCAGTAATGAGGACCAGACAATCCGTGAATAGCAAACAACAATGGTTTTATCACAACTACAACTCGTACAGTAAGATGGCGATCAAAAGAACAAGGTTTTACAAAGGAACATGACACGCATGCATGACCTACATTGCCTGCTGGCGCTGCTTTAAAATTTGAAAGACTTGAGTGGGAATTCCGTCAAGGACTAGCGTGTGACATAGAGCAGGGATAGACCAACCAATTTAGGGTTGTGGGAGTTGGTGTGCAAAAATAGGCCTCATTGGTTTTACTGAAATTTCAGCCACTGTGAGACCAGCTAGAAAGTCATGAATATCTCCTCAGGACAATATTGTTACAATATCAGTCAAAAGACAATAGACCATTTGTGACAGTTGATAAGGTTCACGTGACATTTAATTATGATCTGATTCACATGATTAGCTCGTGCCCTTTTTGAATGCTTGAACGTGTAGTATCACGATAGAATAAAGCAAAGTTCCTGCCTGGACTGGCTGACGTGATGGAACCCCTACGTCGACTCACTCAGAAATACGCTGAGTGGAAATGGTCTGAGGATCAGGAGAGAGTGTTACAAGAGGTGAAGAACCTTGTAACCACCGTACCTGTCCTAAGCTACTACGACCCCAAAGCGGAGCTTGAGATCCAGTGCGATGCAAGTCAAAAAGGTCTTGGAGCTGCGCTACTGCAAAAAGGAAAACCCATCGCATATGCCAGTTGAGCTCTAACTGAAACAGAAGCCAGATACGCCCAAATCGAAAAAGAAATGTTAGAGATTGTATTCTCTCTGGAGAAGTTCCATCAGTACACATTTGGACGCAAAGTGATCGTTAGAAGTGACCACAAACCACTGGAGTCAATTCTAAAAAGCCACTCTCATCTGCACCTTGCCGCCTGCAAGGGATGATGATGAGGCTGCGAAAGTATGACATCGATGTACATTACGAATGTGGCGCAAGGATGTACATTGCAGACCTTCTTTCCCAAACCTACCTTCCTGAAGTAGGATTTGAAGATGACAAGGAGTTTGAAATGGTGAATATGATCAAAACTCTACCCATCATTAAAAAGAAGATGGAAAAAATCCGGCAAGAAACCGAAGCTGATCAAGCCCTTCAAGAGCTTAAGTCCCTTATACTCAAAGGATGGCCGGAGGACAAGAGCGATCTACCAATACAAGCAACCCCCTACGAGCTTACGACCCAAGATGGATTAATCTTCACAGCAGAAAGACTAGTGGTTCCCGCAACTTTGAGAGCACAAAGACCTCTCTGATTTCTGTTCGGAATACTGTCCCATAAGGCGTACGAGAAGAGCTAGCAAAGGGCCGTTATACAATTTACCTTCTTTTAAAACAGAAACTTTTGCTAATTCTTACTTCAATCGTATTGTTCCTTTATGGAATAACTTATCAATTGATCTACGTCAGTGCTCTTCTTTATCTATTTTTAAACGACTTCTTAAGAGTCATTATCTATCCCTATTTAATGATCAGTTTACTAGCTCTAATACTTGTTCCTGGATAACTAAATGCTGCTGCACTAACTGTAGACCTAAATTTTCATCATTGATATAATTTAGTTTGTTTTGTACTACTTATATTTATATTTATCTTGATGTTTCTTTTCCTTAGTTATATTTACATATTTTTTTCTTTTAATTTTATCTTGGAGGGCTTATTTATAGGTAGTTTTCACACCTGTTTAGCCTTTCCTCAACCTTGTTGAAAGTCTAATAAATAAAAAATAAATAAATAAAATGAAGAACCAGGTACAAACATACCTGTACCATATGGCAGCCGAATCGTGTCTCCGATTGGCAAGAGAACACATCTTCTGGCCTGGGATGTCCGCAGAAATCAAACAGCTTATCGAAACATGTGAAATTTGCAGAGACAATGAGATAAGTCAGCAGAAGGAAACTCTCCTACCACATGAAGTTCCGTCACAACCCTGGGAAAAAGTGGGAATGGATCTCTTCGAGTTCAAAGGCAACAGTTACCTCATGACTGTCGACTACTACAGTAACGTCTGGGAAGTGGACAAACTACCAAATACCAAGGCAAACACTATCATCCTGAAGCTCAAGAACCACTTTGCCAGATACGGATGTCCAGACACAATGGTATCCGACAACGGGCCGCAATTTGCCTGCAAGGAATTCAAAACCTTTGCCCAAACCTTGGAGTTCGAGCATCAAACCATCAGTCCTGGCAACAGTCAAGTCAACGCAAAGTGGAGTGCACCGTAAAGACAGCAAAGTGACTCCTACGAAAAGCTTGCAAAGCTGGTACCGACCCTTACCTAGCGATCCTAGACTATCGCAACACACCAACACAAGGAGTTGGATCAAGCCCAGCTCAGCGCCTAATGAGCCGCAGAACAAAGACCTTACTTCCAGCAACTAACCAGATTTTACAGCTGCAAGCCGGCAGCACAACAGAGCAGCGAACAAAGCAGAGATAACCTGGAGATTGGTGGCATCACTCCTTGTCTCTAGAAATGGCTAGTTTCAGTTTCAGTGCAGCCACATTTTTAATAATCCAGTCATATATATATATAATCTGACTGAATTTGCAACATGCCTGCTAACGGTTTTGCTTGAGCACGGGTGCAGCCTTTGTTCAAGCCTCTGCTGTGGCTGAAACTTGACAGGGCTATCCATGAAGGACTACTGTACGACTTAGACCAAGGATAGGCCAAGCTGGTGGTTGGTGTTTTGGGGTTGTCAGGTAAAAAGTAGATAATTTAGGGGGTAGTGGTGTGTGTGGAAAAATTAGCCTCATACTGCTTTAAATTTCAGCCACCCTGAGAGCATGTAGATAGTGATGACGATTTCCACAGGACAATATTACACCAATGACTAGTTGACTGTTACACAAAAGGTAGCAGGGGGGGGGGTGTCACTCATTATTCTTAGGAGAGCTATTGCAAACATGCAAGAAACAAAAAACATTTGACAATTTGTGACTTGCCACCAGTTTCAGTGTAGCCAAGTTTTGAATAATCCAGTCAGATATATATGTATGCAAATTATTCTGAGATCACCTGAGACAAGATCTTGTCTGACAGTGATTTGCAAATACACAAAGGACACTACCTCCACCTCTATTCTGATCCTTTGAAATTCAATTATAACCCACAAGCTGTATTTCAGTTAATGTTGATTCATTAATAGCTGGCCCATGGAAAGACTAAGCATTTAAAATAAATCAAATCTCATCAATATGTTTTAAACTATTGACATTGATGCTAATTATGCAAGTATCAATGTTTAGACGGAGAGGGGGGGTACGGGCAAAGGTGCGGCATTTGAACACTTCTGCTGTCCCCTTTTCTGGGGAATTTGACCACAAATGTGGCTCCATACTGCGGACATTTGAATTTGGCCGTGCAGAGGACTGGGGCCATTTGAATTTTACCGTGCGGAATACTGGGTCCTAAACATTGCTATTTGTAGAAATTTTAATTTGACTAGAAAGCATTGTGTTGTAGCTAACAGTTTCAGAAAATAAGCTCGCGCACGTACATGTAGCTAAACCAAACGTAGTATTTTCCATGCGCGCTGTTTCGAAGACGTTACCAACTTCTGCTCGTGGAATACCAAGATTTTCCGACGTCATTTAGTGGAATTACACGTTGTTGTTGTTGTTGTTATTGCCCTGTTAAGTACGCATTGAGAAGGACTCTTCAAGTTTCAGTTATGGTATGAGGTGATGTTTATCAGGGTCCGTGTAACCTTTGCTCATTCAACTACATGTGACGATTTCGTAGTATTTCACTTTGTTGAGTAAACGGTGAAGAAAAAGCAACGTAATCTTTCGGGAAAGGTACATTAAAAACGTTCCTGTTTAATTAATTCTGTGTGGTTCCAATATTTAATGCAGCTCAGATGACTTAGTACCAGCACAGATAATTGAAGCTCAATTAATCCTCTTAACACCCTTTCCGCTACTGGGAAACAATCTAAAACTCTCAGGGATTGTTTTTTTCTTGACTTCATTCAACTTCAATCTTCTTTAATCTACCTTCGATAACAGAAGTTAAAGAAGTACAAATTACTTCATTACTTTTAATACAAGTAATTACACGGTTTTGTTATCACCTGGCCCCAGTTGTTCAAACAATGGATAGCACTATCCACCGGATAAATCACTATCGACCGGATAAACACAAGCAAAACCAATTGAGTTATCCAGTGGATAGTGATTTATCCGGCAGATAGCGTTATCCATCGTTTGAACAACTGGGGCCAGGTGTGTATATTTTATCAAATTTGAACTATTTTCCAGTCCCAAGGGTCGGGAATTTGACCAAAAAATTCCAAGAAAATTCAAATGACGCACCTTTGCCCGTGCCCCCCCTTCTCCGTCTAAACAGTGATAGGTGCATTAGTATGGCCTAAACTAGCCCTATGCTGGGCTGTTATGGACTTGACAAAGGGACATTTTGTGTTATCGAACATCACGTGTTGTATTAATATGTTCTTTGCCCTGGATGTGACCGCATGGATTTTGCTTTTCCATGGTTTTGTAAATTGGAAGTGTTGCATAATCTGTAAAAGTCTCAAGGACGACTATCCTTCCTATTTAGGTTTTGGGGTGGCCTAAACAAGGGCTATGCTGAGTTTGCTCTAGTGCTTGCCTCTGCCGTGAGGAGACAACATCTGCTGAGATGTAGCAATGTAATTACACCTTTTGCTGTTTATTTATGCAAAATATACATTCATTTACGTCACCAGTTGAAACTATACGGCAAATATACGTTCATTAGCACTTCCATGAACTTCATTAATGCAAACGAACTTTCAATAACATTATTTGCATATCTACTAACATTCAATAGCATCAACGGATGAACAATTGCACCTTTGGACAATCAAAGATAACAAATATACTTTCAATCTCGTGCAATGGTTAATCATTAACACCAACAGAAAATCAGTTGCATAGTATGACAATCAATGGCATGTTGGAGACATACAATAATGCAATTTTCATAGAGACGCACAATCAATTGCACCTTCATACAATCGTTTATTCAAAATGGTAAATCATTAACGTGAACTGACAAACGTTCATATTTTTCGAATAAACAATAGGAAGAAAAAAATATCCATTAGTGTAATTCATTGTAGTTACATGTAGTTACATTTAAAATACTGAACAAAAATACAAGAGCATGTACATTATCATTTCAACTTTGTTATTTTTTGCACAATCTTTTGCTGAAGGAGATATAAAATGAAAAACACTTTATGTGTACAGTGCTGTAACAAACAGAGTACGCTGTCTGAACAAGTAGACACACTGGAGACAGAAGGAACCGAAGAAAATCATGCCACCAAGAAACAGAATCTTTTTTGAACAGTGGCAAAGAATTATGCAAGCCTTTGAAGATGTTTATGAAAATTATTTGATGGTTGTCACTACTATCGGAGTGAACTGATCAACTGCAAGAAGTATCGTTACACGATACTTGCAAGAGGGAAGGATCGCGGAGAGATCATATGAGGAGGAGCAATTCATGTTCGAGTAGATGATGAAATGAGGAATTGCCTGAATGACATTTTAAACGAAAATTGCCTGCTAACACTAGCACAGACAAATCAAGAATTGAGACAGCACCTTCTAAGAAAACCGGCAATCCATGACTGCACAGTAGCAAGAACACTTGAAGGTATGTTTTATCATGTAAAATTGGCAAGGCCACTCCTAGCTGATCAAAACTGCCCTGATGTCAACTTGATGTTAACCCTGATGTTAACTCATCATTTATGTCTATAAGCCCATCGAGGATGGAAACTTCTTTCTCACCTTACCTATTTTCAAGGTTCTCTATACTTGAAACACAGTTATTAGCTGAGTCTATCAGTAACTTATTTTTAGCGCCCGGATAACGTGGGGGTACCTGGATGACAAGGGGAGGGGTCCATGTTGACATGTAATCCATTTATCTCTTGGCTAAGCTGTTCGGCTGTTTTGAATGTTTATGAACAGTTTTGTGGGAAAGTTCCAGAAGGTGTTCTTCATCCTAGAGTCCCCATGATTAGAATGGCACCTTATGATGGGCAGATTGGAAGGGTCTTTGTTGCAGTCTCTGCAAAGTGCAATAAGGGAGTGGGCTCACACCCGGGAAAAACAACAAGAATGTAACCAGAGAGCGAGTGATAGGCATGTCGGATTAAGAACGTGTTTATTTACCTTTTGTCAAAGAGTTTGTCATTTTACTTGCTCTTTTGACCCAGATTGTGCTTACATCTTCATCTAAAATTATTGTTTCGTGGAGCATCCACAATTCTGGAATTAATATTGTTTCGATTGCTGTGATTTCATTCTGCATATCATTACATCCACCTAGACTAGTCTACATTAGCAGATTCCAGGTCCACCACTTATGCATGTAGGCCTTGACAGACGTTATTAGCCTCTTTTTCCTCGAGTTGTTATTTTAGCCTTATTAACCCATCCTTTATGTTGCTTAGTTCAGTTTAGACTGGGTAAATGCTGCCATATAAGCTCTGAAACTGGAGCTCTCGTGCTCATTCAGTTTCACAGTAATCCTCACTCTACCCTTCAGCCAATGAAAACTCATCTTTAACATTGACATGGTGGTTTCAATGGAAATCGATGGCTATGGTTTCACTAAAAAATATTGTAGTTTGCAGATCTGTTTACTCTCGCTTTGGCTTGTCCCATGAATGGAGAGGACCAGTTTTGGATCCTCTGGTAAGTGCACAAGTCTTCTCTTGACAGTTGAAAGCCAAATCTCAAATTGTAGTCGTGAAAGTATGCAAAAAAATTTTTCCCTTCACCAAAAACGTCTTCATCACTTAGTTGCTTAATGTTAATCTTTCATGTATAAAGACAGGTTTAGTTACTTGTAACATCACCACATTGTTGCTCAATTGTTATTTACCTTTAACCGCGAGTGTTTCATGTACGACCTCATCTCCAATTCACCAATCATCATAAGTTACCCTTTGCAACACTTACCCATTCACTAACCAACGTACAAACCCAGCAATGGGCAAATCCCTTGCAGCTAAAACCTAGACAACAATCAAACTTCACAAAGTACTGCTAGTAAACCACCATCAACCTAGGAAATATTCAACAAACCAACCAATCAAACAGCTGACTAACCACACATCCATGCACTCCTTCACCACCCATCACCCTATGAACAACACACGAACTCACTAACTCAAGCAGCCAACCAACCCACCCATTCTCCAACTACCATTTCAACACCTAACCAATCCCTGAAGTATCATCCCACCTGCAAATTATCAGTCAATCAATCAATCAATCACCTAACCAACTGACCAACAGAGTGATGAAGCCTTCCAGGGGGGGGGGGGGTCCTGGTGTTGCTTTGTTGCCTATTTTTGAGCTAGCATGTCACCTGTTTCGTTGGGGAAAATGTCGCTGTTGCATTTTCGATGGAATGGCAAATGTTGCTGTCAATGTTTAAGTTCCTGTGATACAGTACTGTTGAAATATACCCATAAATATTTACAATTACTTGATTAACCTTGATTAAATCTGCTGCATACTGATAGTTAATTGCGATCCTGAGTGCCGATATTGTCAGTATTCTTACATACAGACACCCTGCAAGGACTCGTGATTCATGTTTCCATCTTGGTGGTCCACCGTTTGGTTTGTCAACTCTGTCCAGTCTCACTTATAATGCATGATCATACATAGACACTGTCTTTCACTACATGGTGATCTCAACAATGGATCAAAGAAAAATGTAAAGCAAAATAAAATGTCACTTTGCACTAACCATGGATATTTACAGTAATTACAAAGCCAGTCTGGTCGGTGGACAGATATTTCTACTAGATTGGGACATGGAAATGATCTCAGGTCATCTCAGAATCGACACAGACAGAGAAACTCCTTAGATCATCGTTTGCTTCATCTGCAACCAAATATTATGCTTTTACCACCTTCAAAGCACAGATCCCTTGCCTCCCTCGTAAATTTCTCCTGGCAGTATTATTTCTTCACCAGTCGCTGGTGTCAAGGCATCAGCACCAATCCCACAGCTTCCTTGGGTAAGCCCCATTCATATGGAGAAAAGCTGTCATGGGTAGATGGGTCACCCGCCTACCCTAGCTACCCTGGGCGAGCCAACGTTTCCCACATTTTCTTACAAAATGCAGCGAACCGTTTATATGAGAAACACAAAGTTGGCTCAGCTAGAGGGGTGACCTGCCTGGCAGGCTGACCTGCTTTCGAAGTTAGCATTACTCTCCTAGCCCGGGAAACGTTTCTTCACATTAACACTTTGGCTTGGTTAGCCGGGACAATTCCATGGAAATTGAAGTCTGTTAAATTGCAATCAAATAAGATAACCGTAAGTCAACAGTGACCATTATGTGTGTGATTTCAAAAGCATAAATCCATAGGAAAGAAGAATATTGAACTAACGAATGATTAAGCAGGACCAATTATAATGAATAATTAAGTACCTGGTTAACTTTGACTTGGTCAATCAGGACAACTTTACTCACGTAAACAGTCAGGAGAAGTTGGCCTGGCAGGGCAGGTGACCCAACTACCAGGGACAACTGGGACCTAAGTCGACTTGACCTTTCCTTTCAAAAAAGATGATGTTTTCTCTGGAGGGAACACAAATGTTCATCTTTGTTAAATAGGCTCGATGCTGATCTTGGTAGAGTTCTTCAGCTGCAACTCCAAGATAAAAAGGTTTCGAAATAGCTGACCTTTTAGTAATAACACAGAAACCTGGTTTTCTGGCAAGAATGGTTTGCGAAGAAAATAACACTCTTGCTGACCTTGCTGTGGGATTTGTGTTTTTGATTCCTTTTTCATCTTGTGCTTTCCCATAATTTTAGCTGATTGTCAGCTTAATTAAAACATGGTAAAAATCTCTTAGCACCTCTATAACGGATTCTTTCAACTATGTAAAATAATAACTACAATGAGCTTTCTCTTTTTGACACTATTTTCTGACACTTTTTTTCGCTCGTATATGTTGGTACTTACTGTAGCATTTGTGATGTCTAGTTCTACCCTCCCACCTCTGTGATAGGGGTAATGGAGCATGCATACTTGTTACGAGGATGATTAAATGTGTATGAGTCTGGCAATGGTGTTGTAGACTTGTTATGGTTAAATCCAAATCATCCGTGGTTAAATCCAAGAAAACACTACATTTTTGGCAATGAGGATGGTCGTTGGTAGATTTTTGTTTAAGATGTCAAGTATATTTTAAGTGATATGCAGGGATTAAAGCCATTTGATTGTTCAGAGACTGCTGGTATCTCAGCACGATGGGAAAGATGGCTGCGAGCTATTGAGTTATTTGTAACGGGAAAAGGAGTCAGAAATGCTGACCAGAAGAAGGCTTTGCTGCTACATACTGCCTGATTAAGTGTTCAAGATAATATTTATTTCACATTGAACGAAGAACAAGGATCGGATAACTATCACAAAGTGACAGTGACCTTGAGTAAGTAATTCAAACAACAAGCAAATGTTCCGTAGGAAAGGCTTTGTTTTTGTGAAACGAGTCAACTGGCCAATGAAACCATTGAACAGTTTGTGACCAGATTGAGACAAAAAGCCCAAACCTGTGAATTTGGGGACCCTGCTGCTGTGGATTAGCAAATTCGCAATCAACTGATTTGCAAGTGCTTGTCACACGAACTCCGTCTAAAGTTACTCCAGAAGGGTTGAGCCTTGACACTGCAGCAATTAAGAGAAATTCCCCATGCCATGGAAGAATCTGAGAAACAGGCCCGTTCATTCAATGGAGCAAGTGGTGAGGCAAATGTTTCCGAGGTGAATAGTGTGAATAGGAAGGCGAATAAGAAAGAAGATCTGAGCACAAGGAATGTGAAATGTTTTGTTGTGGAAATGTGGGACATCAAGTGAATGATCACTGATGCCCAGAGAGAGACAAACAGAGCAAGAAGTGTAATGGGACAGGACATTTTGAGGCTGTTTGTAAAGCTAGGAGAAAACAATTTTAAAAATTTGCATTAATTTTATGCACCTTTATTTATTTCCTTGTTATTTTAATCACACTATTTTTCAGCATCCACACAAAAATCTGCGTTAGTTAAATTGACGTTAACATAAAAAAATTCCGTTGGAGTCACTTGAATTTTTCAAGTGCATATGAGACAATTGCTTAAATTGTCCAGCAAGTGTGAGGATCATTTCGTCAGTTGATTTCTAGCCCGCACTTCATAATCATTTCATTCATTCACTCATTCCTTTCACGGGAAAACACGCATGAGCCCAACAAATTGACCTGCTCTCAACTGTGTGGCTTCATAGCTCAGTTGGTAAGAGCACTGCACCGGCATCACAGAGGTCGTGGGTTCGAATCCCGTTGGAGTCACTTGAATTTTTCAAGTGCATATGAGACAATTGCTTAAATTGTCCAGCAAGTGTGAGGATCATTTGGTCAGTTGATTTCTAGCCCGCACTTCATAATCATTTCATTCATAAAAAAATTGCGTTAATTTTATAACGCGTAGCTTTCGTTCGCGTTGTTAGAATGCTTCGTTATATTCCTATAATAAGGTAAATGATGCTTTTGTGAATTTACTTTTACAACAATAAGTAGTAGCTTCCTTTTGTCACAGAAAAGAGTCACACAGGCCTAGTCCGGCCGCTGTAGAAACAATGCAGCTATAAATAAAACGAGCAGCTGTCGCTGTCTCTAACCAAAAAATGCATTATCGCTGTCACAAAATGTCGGTCTTTTTCTGTCATTTCCTGCCAGCTGTCAGTGTTTTGGGAAAAGATTGTCGCCACATTTTGAGGCCATGTCATCTGCCGGCAAAACCCCTTGGAAGGCCTCACTGGTGAACTGACAGCCAACCAGCATAACCATCTCACAAAACAAAACCAAAAACAACAACAACAACAACAAATGAGTAGACTTATAAGATAAAACACTCACGTCATCATCCTCTTCTTCATCTTCATCATCAGACTCTGGCTCATTGGTAGCAGATAGATCATCTGTAACAGGAACAAGTTAAAGTGTAAAACCGGTGTTTTCTGAGGTACATATGGAGAAACTTACGATAAAATTACTATCAAGTGACATCACGTTACATTATGCATTAAGGGGAGCAGGGATGGCACAGTGCTGAGAGCACTTGCCACCCACAAATGTGGCCGGGTTCAAATCCTGGCTGCCACCATAATTAAATGGGTTGATTTGTTGTTGGTTCCTTACTCTGCTCAGAGAGGATTTTCTCTGGGTACTCCAGTTTTCCCCTCTCCTCAGAAATCAACATTCACAATTTCCAGTTCGGTCTGGACAGTGTCCCAGGTACTTGGAGACAATGAGAGGGCCACAACTTCATCAGTTGCTGAAACTGTCAAGTGTCAACCTCCCTAAATAAAGTTGATTATTATTATTGTTGTCGCAAAGCATTTATAGCTGGCAATGGAATAAAGATGCCAGCTGTTCACATCCTGGGAACTAAAAGGTGATGCTGTCAATTTTCAAGCACCTTTGTGAGCATTCAAGCAGTTCTGAGAAGCCTTCTTCAAGTGCTCCACCCTGATGTTAACCACGATTTTTTGTGCGTACTTTTCCATCTGCTGAATGACGGTACCTAGTGCTCCCACAACAACTGGAATCACTTCTACCTTTTTCATTGACCACAGCTGTTTTACCTCCCATGCTGGTTTTTTTGTATCTTTCCTTTTTCTCCCTTTCCTTATCACAAACCTTGTTGTCAGCAGGACAGGCAACATCTACAATCAAGCATTGTTTGTTGCTTTCTTCAACCACCAGAATATCTGGTTTTCCATGCTTCTCACATTGGACCATGAAATCCCAATCTTGACATTGTCATTTTCTATTGTGCCTTCTGGTTAGTGTTCATACCATTTACCCGCCCTCTCAAGCCTATATTTCCCACATGGCTCCCAATGGAGGATCCTGGCTACATTATCGTGATGCCGGCTGTACTCTTTTTGGGCTGGTCTCTCAAATTTCTGCACACATTCTACACTTGTCACTTTCTGTCCTATGGTCAACCCTGTGTTTGATGTAGTAATTTGTTCTTAATGCTGGCTCCTGTGCCACACAAATTAAAGCTTCAACTTCTCGTTTCACTGATGCAGGCCTTGACATTCACTGGATTGAGTTTGTTATATATCATGTCCTTTCCTTCTGAATTTGAAATACTCACCAGATCATGGACTGTTTTAGGTGTGTCAGTTTACCGATTAAGGGCATGCAACATGCTACACCTCTGTGACTACAGTGGCTAGCTTCCTGTGCAGAAGCCATCTTCAGAGTCAAGTGATCGATTTTAGTCAGTTGAGAATTCAAAAACCCTGGTAAGCGATTCGATTGGTCAGTGGATGGAGTAGCCGTTAGTAAACCCGTGATGCGATTGGCTGTGAAGATGTGAGTGGTGATTGTTTGGTTAAAGGGTGTGAGTTGTATAATACAATAGCATAGTCTTCTATTATGGCACTTTTTTGGGGTCAAAATTAAGTGATACATTTTACATGGTGAATGAACTAACGCATACATGTTACATGGTGAATTAGGGAACGCATGCATTTTACATGGCGAAATATGCAAGGCTTGATACATCTGCACGACGTATGATAGCTTGACAGTGGCCGACATTTTACTTGTTAAGTTACTTTAAATATTATTAGTATTGCATTTTAAATACACGAGAGTCATATTTATTTCGAAATTAATGGCGACAAATCAGATGAACTACTGTTTTTTAATCGGAGAAATACTACTGTCTGATTGGGATGGCTCAGGCCTGGAAAACTCAGACCTCAAACCCCAAAGGTCATGTTCCCCCCCCCCCCACGCTACCCCTTGTGTAGAAGTAGAAAGTCGTGGCAAGCTACTGAGCTGAGTCGCCGCCTCTCGTTAAGATCATGGATGGAAGGTGATGTGCTCAGGAAATGCACGCAACGTTTAATGCAAGGTGCCAAGCAAATACAAATAGGACAGAATTCTGTAACAGCCAGAAATAATACGGGGGCAAGGCGAGAAGGTGAACCGACTCAGACTGCGAGTGGCCCAGAAAGTCTCAACAGCACAACTTCACCAAGGTCTGCTCTCTCTGCTGCTGGAAGAAGTTCAGGAGACCTTGAAGGGCCTCAGAATACAGGTGGTCCAGCTTGGGAGGAGCACAGGAGAATTTTTGGTTATAGGCCGTCGTCTGGGCCATCGCAGAGCCAGCTGTGTAGTGGAAACAGCAGAGGGAGAGGAAGAAGGCATCCAGCAGCATTCTCACCATATTTCCATCGCAAGAACACATGGACATTTTACTTGGTTGAATCGCTTACTTGAAATACATTTAAATTTACTTTAAATTAAGTATCACATTTTGAATGGACTACAGTCGCATTTCTTTTGAATTGATGGCGAAGTATGGTAAAATTCCGAAAAGCCCCTCCAAATATAAGCCCCTAAACCAGTAACACAAAAAACCCTCCGTTAAATCACCCCTTCAAAATAAGCTCCCCGGGGGCTTGTACTTGGAAAATTGCCCTCAAATACAAAGTAAAACAAAGCAAAAAGGGTAAAATAATTTAATTCAAACTATAAGGCTAGCCCAATCACATTTGAATCTCAAATTTCCCTCCAAAAATAAGCCCCTCAAAAAAGGCCTTTGAAAAATATACGCCCTGGGGCTTCTTTTCCGTATTTTACCATACCTCGCCATCAATTCAAAATAAATGCGATACTAATAATATTTAAAATAACTTTTATTTCGTAACAAGTAAAATGTTGGCCACTGGGTCAAACTATCATATGTCGTGCAGATGTATCAAGCCTTGCATATTTCGCCATGTAAACTTCATGCGTCACCTATTTCACCCGGTAAAATGTATGCGTTACTTCATTCGCCATGTAAAATATATGGGTTATTTTAATTCGCCATGTAAAATATATGGGTTATTATAATTTGCCATGTAAAATGTATGGGTTATTATAATTCGCCATGTAAAATGTATCACTTAATTTTGACCCCAAGAAAGCGGCATATTCTATGGCAATCGTTAATCCACGCTCAAATCAAACGTCTACATGTAGCTTTGACAATGCGGATGGCTTCTTGTGTGTTAAGCGGAGACTTAAGTCCAAGTCCCTCTGGAACAAGGCCAAAATCTTTGCAGCGGTGGTTGAGCCAGAGTTGTTGTTTTATGCGTCTGACGTTTCTTAAGTAACTGATGTACTGTAATCGTTAGCAAGTTTTTTGCTCTGACGTCCAAGGGAGAACGTAAATAAGAAAATACTAAAAACTTAAATCGATCACTTGACTCTGAAGATGGGTTCCGCACACGCTGTCGAAATGTCAGTCAACAACAACAGTCCTTCTCAGGACTCCAGTCACCCAGATGATCATTTTCAATCGAGGTATGTTACTCCTGGGTTCAAACCATTTTCTTATTTGCAGGTATTGGTGGAGTGTTTACAAACACACTGACACATTTGGCTAATTTTGAGAAGTGTACATTTTTGGCTTATGATTTTCATTATCCTTGTCTTACAGGTCATTAGCCCTTTACTGTTTTTGTCATTGACCCTGAAACAAAATGGTTCTGTTCAGATTTCCAGGCTTTTTTTTCCCAAAGCAAGACAAACAGCCTGTACTGTGTGTGATCTGGTCAACAGATGACAGGAGGACCAGTCTTTTTGCACCAGTGTTCCAGACAGTCTTCAATAGTGCACAAGTAACAAAGCAGAAAAACTTCAAGAAAGCTAAGATTGACAGCTCGACAAATAACAAAACTTCAAAACTGCAAAAACTGTAAAACTTACAAAGATTGCTAAAATTGTAAGCATAGGAAAACCTTTTAAGACAAGATGGAAGACCGAGGACAGAGGGGCCCACATGAAAATGACAAATGTTACAAAAACTGCATAAATTACAAAACTTGCAAAAAATCGCTAAAATTTTAAGCATAGCAAAATCTGCTAACAGTGTAGGATCTGACCAATCTTTGAGAAATATGAGTCCAGTTGGAATTCTTGTCATTCGCACTGTAGGCTGGCCGATCTTATAACCGTAGAGTATGGGCTCACAAACTGTGTTTTGAAGCTTTCTTTTGACTAATGTGGAAAGCTTTCTTGACATAGTGTAGCAGAAGAGAGCAAGCGGAAGCAGGACTTGTAGATGTGGGAGATTTGGTGAAGACAAAGCTCACAGAATGCAGACAGCAGATAGGTTCAAAGAACAGTGCTAGAGCCATTGAGAAGTTTGAAAGCCTTCAAGAAGAACTTAAGGACATCATGAAGCATTTCAAGGAGATCAAGGAAGAACAACGTGCATCATCAAAGCTTTTCGCATACTGCAAGGAGTATGATGCTATGGTTAATCTACTGTTACACTTCCTTCCAGCAGAAAGGATGGGAGACTGGAAGCGCCACCTCTCAGCTGTAGCAGCTATGACGCCATATTTCTTTGCCATGGACTGGCACAACTATGCACAATGGCTCCCAGTTTACCTCGTCACTGTGCATCAGATCGAGAGCAAAAATCCTAGAGTGTATGATGAATTTATGAGCAGAAATCATGTTATCTGTCAATCCAGCTATCCCTTCTCTCAGGTTTCTACCGGCATGGCTCTAGAACAGTCAATAAATGCTGATTTGAAGGCAAAAGGAGGCATCATCGGGATTTCAATGAAGCCCATTACTCTACAATGTTGGTTCTTGATGAGTCATGAGTGGTCAGCTATCACATTGTCACTGAAGTGCATGTATGCAGTGGTAACAGAAGATCATGTAGGTGCATCTCACAAGAGTCCTCTGCAAACTGGGTCCTCAGGGATGAAGGGGATGTTCAGAAGTTGATCAACTGCTTCACATCTAATGCAATGACTGACCCTTTCTCTACTGAGGCAGGAGGAGAACTGTTTAATTTTGCCACCAGAGTACTTTTACCGACCAACGTTGCAAAGAATTTGCTATGCAGCACAGAGAAAGACTGAGACCAGATGGATATGTTTCTTAAACAGCATCTAGAGACAAGTGAAGTTAACTTCTGGGATCCCGTTCCAAACCTAAAGGTTAAGTCTTTTAGCACCATGGCCAAGAAAACAAATGTGAAAGTGAATGACCACATCACAGTCAGCACTGATCAAGATCTCTTTGGAAGACTCCTGAAGGAAGTGTTAAGTTACGAGCTGTCAGCAGTACCATTCACCTTTGCACATCCGGATGGCAGTATCCGTAAGACCACCAAAAGTGTACTGGCTAAAATGCTTGAAGATCAAGTTGAAGTCCTGCCTCAGCACTTGAAACAGTCCATATACTAGATGGGATGGCAATACTGCAGACAAGGAAGTCTCCAGGGGCTAGCACCTTTGGCAAGCTGGCCTCAAAGTACTACACAGCCATCACAGCACCCTTCGCACAGAGTTCTTGTAAAGAGGTCCACATGGTGTTTGATCAACATTGGGTGACATCTGTCAAGGATAGAGAGCGCTCGAGAAGAGGAAGCTCAAGTTCACAGGAGGTGTACATACACGACCTTCCACGCCAATCCCCAAACAATGGGCCAAGTACATTACAAACCCACAAAACAAGATCAACTTGTGTGATCCTTACAGGTACCATATGCAGTCCCAGAAAAGAGCAGCTGGCATATGGGAAGAGACTTGTCATTGGAGGTGGCTACAAGGATGGAGTGATTGCAGTTTCCACCTCAATTCACTGAGCCACTTGCATGTTCTCATGAAGAGGCATATACAAGATTCAGTCACCTGACACTGACATGCTGGTTCTGTGCACAACATACTTCGAATGCATCGGCTGTGAGGAGCTTTGGTTCAAGACCGGTGTCTGAGATCACCTCCGTTATGTGCCAGTACATAGACTGAGTAAGAAGCTTGGCCAGAAATTGTGCAGGTGCCTCCCAGCATTCCATGCACTTATGGGGTGTGACACGACAAGTGCACTAGCCAGAGTATGGAAGAAGAAGGCGTGGGAAAGACTAAGGCGCAACAAAGTGCGCCAGGACAACCTTCGACTGGTTGGACATACGGCTGCTCTTGATGGCTTATCCAGAGCAACATGTGAAGCGTTCACCTGCGACTTATACCCTGTGGTGAAGAAGCAACCCAGCAGTACAGGGGTTCCAAATTTTGCAAATTTTGATTATTTTTTAAACATATAATCTCATGGGAAATTGAAACAAACAGCGCTGAAACAATACCCCTAATTACTGAAGTGTGAATACTTTTAGAAGCCGTATAAAAAACTTGTGCTTTGGGTTTCATCAGGGGTTCCAAACACCTGCAAACAATAAAAGCACTCTGACTTCGGTGTCGTGCTTTCATCCGTCTCAGTGTTTGGAACCCCTGATGAGACACTCACACTTGTTTTTTATAT
>BLFK01000118.1:486925-489425 GCA_014634185.1 Astreopora myriophthalma | reverse complement strand
CACTAGAAGGAAAGTATCAGGTCAAGTGAGGTTGCCCCTGAATTGGATGTAGTTTCTTCGAGATTCTACAAAAAAGACAGAGCTGTTTCAGTTTCTTACCGGAAAGGTGTGACGCTTTGAATTCCCAGCAGATAAGAGCCTCGCAATAACTTCAGGTACACTGTTTTACATGGTGTCAAGTATCATCTGTTTAAATATTGATAATTAGAATGTCTTAGAAATATACGTTTATGTATCTCCAAGGGCAATCAGTGATAACCTGTGGATCAGCAAGCTCAATGCCCGACTGCAATCACGAGGAAGCAGATACGCGAATTGTTGTTCATCTGCGTCATACTTTGCTCACTGAAGGTGCAAGCACAATTCTTGTCAGAACTGTTGATACGGACGTGGTAGTGATTCTTGTGGGAAAGTTTCATGATCTGAAAGCAGTCAATGCTAACGTTGATATGTGGGTTGCATTTGGAATGGGTAGAAGTTTCAAGTACATCAGCATTGACAAAATTTGTGCTGCCCTTGGTGAGCAGAAGTCATGTTCCCTCCCTGTTTTCCATGCTTTTAGTGGCTGCGACACAACGTATAGCGCTATAGAGAGTAATTTTAAAAATGCTCTTTTGTGTTAGAATGCTCTTCTGAAGCACGTTGAGAGGGCGGTCCTACAAGCAGGAATCTGGACAACAAGTGATGCAAGTAACCAGGATATTCCTTATCCAGATCGATTTGGATGGAAGAAGATTGGGGACACGTGGAAACCAGTTTGGATAACCATTCTAGAGGTCTCAAAGGCTTGTCAAGAGCTGATCAAGTGTCCATGCAAACAGGAATGCACTTGTTGCAAATGTGTCAAGTATAGCTTGCAGTGCACACCGCTCTGCAAATGCAAATGTAACCCCGACCAGCAGTGATGTTCAATACATGAACATCTGAGTCAGTCTGAACCTCAATGAAATGTGAACTTTTTACGCTACTGTTGGTACTGTTGGAGTTAGCTTTACAAATTACTAAATTGAAACGTGTGACGCGGAACAAAGCAGTAATGCAGCACTTAGTCTAAGGTTCTGACTTTTTGGTGTTTAACTAGGTCCGCATTAGGTGAACAGTTTGTGAGCTTTAACTTCACTTGTAGGTCTATGCAACCCAGAAACAGTTATAGCACGACAAGCACTCTAATGTTTTCATTTCTTTGAATTGGAGTTTAAACCAGTCAGAGAGTGAGTAAAAATCTAGAGGTTGTTAGCATCATGTCAAAAAACAGAATTTTTATTGGTTTTGTATGCCTAAGAAACATAGCGATTAGAAAAAATGGCTCCCATCAGGCTTGCAAACCATCATGGAACTTCATTTGCTTCTGAAAATAAATATCAAATGTTGCATCAACGCTGCTTGACTTATTTTTCTTGCGTGTAAGTAGTTTTGATGAGCTTTCAATAATCATTTTGCCTAAAACCACATTTTCCCTAATATGCTTGGTAACCAGGCAATGTCAATTTTGGTTATATTTAATTTATTTGCTGCACCAGCAAACGAAAAAAAGATTCAGTTGGGCACTGGTCCTAAACATGTTCAGCATACTCTAAGGCAGCTGTGTGCCAAATTAGGTGCTTTTGTCCGCTCTGTATAGATCCGGTCAATTTTCTGCACTTAACCACCCGACTATATTGAGGAGCTCAGAAATTGGGACGACATAGTGGTCACAAAGCCAGACAGGTTCTGGAGTTGTTGTAATGGACAAATCAGAATATCTGTGCCTGCTATCTGAAACCTCTGTTAATGACACCAGACCAAGTGATGCACAGACCTGAAACAAGAGGAAGGCCAGCAAAATATTATCATCCCCTCTTCCGACAGGAAAAGCAAATTAACGCTGTTATATCTAAAATACTACCCAAGCCCATTGCTGACTCCATCCGCTCCAAAGGGTCTACACTCATATGGCCTACCGAAGACAAATAAGGAACAACTTGCTATGCACCCAATTCTCTCTGCTATGCATACTTATTATAACTATGCATTGGCCAAGTGGCTTGATGAAGAGTTGAAACCACTCTCATGCAATCAGTACACGGTCAGATATCTTTCAGTTTGACAATGAGGTATAAGGCCTTGAGATCAACAGTGGTGATATCCTAGTATGCTATGATGTCACCTCTTTGTTTACCAATGTACCATTGGATGAGAATATCCAGACTCTGGCTGACAAGGCTTTCAGTGATGATTGGTTTAATAAGACCCACGAACTGAACCTGTCCGGGGACGAGCTTATTGAACTACTCAATGCAGCCACTAAGAACCAACTCTTTCAATTCAATGGCAACCTCTACGAGCAAACAGATGGAGTTGCCATGGGATCTCCACTTGGACCTTTGCTTGCCAATGTGTTTATGTGTTCCATTGAAGATAAACTTGATCAGGAGGCAAATAATTCAGGAGGGCAAATTGCCCTCTTACTATAGATGATATGTGGATGACACCTTCACCATCATACCTGATGCAGCATTAG
>BLFK01000118.1:471925-481925 GCA_014634185.1 Astreopora myriophthalma | reverse complement strand
TTGCAAGCAACAAACTATCCGAGGTGGATCTTAAATTATAATTTCCTGGTCTTTTAATTGACACAAGTTCTCTTAAACACGTTGGCGCGATGCCATGGATGGCCTTAAAAACAAATAATAGAATCTTAAAACTTATGGGTTGCCTAACCGGTAGCCAGTGCAGCTGGTACAGCAACGGCGTTATGCAACAGTAGCGTGGCGCGAGACAAACTAGTCTTGCTGTGCACTGAACCTTATTCAGATGAGAAGCTGGCAAGCCATATAAGAGACTACAATAATCTATGCGTGAGGTGACAAACGCATGTACGGGGGCTTTAGTGGTATCTGTACTTAAAAACCTATGGATCCGGCTTATATTATGCAAATCTTGGCCGCTTTCTTGATGAGCTCAGACACTTGCTCTTGAGACACCGTTTTAAAATTGGCAAATGTGACACCTGCACACGTATCAGAATCAGCGCACTCCTTTTCTCCAGCTTTTGACATCTCCAAAGAGCTCTGCATATCAATTAAATCATTAATTTTATCGATCTTCTGCATAAAGAAATTTCCGAAATCATTGGTGAGATCATCTGGAGCTATATCCTTTGGAAACGACACCTCAGATGGTTCACACAGTAGCAACTTGGTGGTACGAAACAAGTTCCATTGATTTGAACTGTTCTCAGCTAACATTAGTATAATATTTACAGCGTGCCATTCAAAACAAACGTTGCGGTATTTCGCGCGCCTTTGAAAGCGCGTAAGTCCTGTTGGGATCTTGTCCTTCGCCATTTCCTTTGCGCCTTCTGCCTTGTCCTTATAGCACACTTAATCTCACTGTTAAACCACGGCAAGCGCTGCCTACAGATGACCACTTTCTCCTTCATCAGCGCATGCTTGTCCAGAAGAGATGTTAGTGTCGAATTGTAACTGGATGTTAGCTCAATAAGGTCACTGCATTCCCTTGTGCAAAGTTCGGATTTTTCCACATCCTGGCATAAAGCTTCAAAATCAATTGCCTTGAGTTGACGATAACGAATATTTGGTCATGAACCCAAATGAAATGAAAACTTGGAAGTCATTTTACCAAAACCAAAACAAATATTTTAGCCCAACCCCGATCAAATTAGAGAAATCTACAATTAAAAAGTCCCAGAAAATCTCAACAATGCTACAACCAAGTCAGATCATTAATTTATGGGTTAACTTCCAATTAGGCAGAATTACTGCTGTTATTTTACAATCTATATTTTCTAAGCTTTTATTCCAGCTTTTGGAAAAAACAAACAAACAAACAAAATACCATAACAGGTGCTCATATTTTAGTTCTTTCATTTTTTGTTTTGTTTTTAATATTAAATAAAGCCAATTAAGCAACCAATCAAAAGCTATGCATCTATTTGACACAAACATGAAATGCAAATCCACGAAACACATTTTTGGGGGTCGGAGATTTGCATTTTGATTTATGTGTTTAAAAAGATGCCAATTAACTTTGTGCACATTATTCAATATTACTTGAAGAGAGCTTCATGAGGTAATGTACAAAAATTGATTTAACAAAATTAAACATTCTGTAAAACAAAAAAGTGGACTCAAAAGCAACAAATCTACTTTAACATGGTTTGTGGGGTTCGTGTTAAAGAAAATATGCTAATGAGTCTGACCCAGTGACACTAAACTGGTTAGATATTGCTAAGAGATGCAAACTTTCTGTTCTTAAACTGACTTTTAAATCTCTGAATGATACCAATTTTCCTGAATACCATAGACTTAGTACTCATGCAGTGTCTGCATACAACTTGAGCTCCTCTGTTGCCTCACTGTTACATATCCCCAAGGAATCTGGCACTTTTCAGGATATTGCCACAACTTTTTCCAATAGTCTACCTTTCAGCGTACTTAAAGGAACTTCAAGATCAGTATGTACTAGTTCCTGCAGATAAAGCTGGTAATAACATCATTTTTGTTTGTAAATATTTCTACATACACACCCTAATGGATGAGTCTGGTGTTAAGTCTGCTAGTGACATTAATTGTACGTATGAGAAACAAGATATTACAGTTGATAATATTATTCGGACCCTTGCACAATCTTGGAAAACATATTGCACATCACATTACAACAGAAGGAGAAAAAAAATAACAAAATACAAATATACTGGATACCTAAACTCCACAAAACACCATATAAGGCAAGATTTATTGCCAGTTCAAGTTCATGCACCACTACTAGGCTCCCTAAATTAATCACTGACAGCCTCAAACTAGTCAAGAGTCACTGTACTACTTACTGCAAAACTATTCTGGAGAGGACAGGTGTTAATTGCATGTGGATTATCAACAATTCGTTTAATGTTACTCACACACTGGAGGAAAAACAACTTTTGGTAAATCATGTGAGTACCTGGGACTTTTCTACTCTACACCAGCTTACCACATGCCAAACTTAAAAATCAACTCTGTGATCTACTAGAAAGTTTTTAGCACCAAAGGGAAAAGCTTCATTGCAACCAATAATTTCAACACTTACTGGACTAATCATAAGAAGTCTACAAATTACTTTTACTTCTCCTGTAGAGAATTGTGTCAGGCCATTGACTTTGTTATCAACAATATTTATGTCCGCTTTGGAGACTCAATTTTCCGGCAAGTTATTGGTATACCAATGGGCACTAACAGCGCACCCTCGTTAGCTCATCTGTTCCTCCACACCTTGAAGTATGATGTCATGCTCAAGACAAAATATGAAGCAAAATATGAAGCAAAATATGAAGCAAAATATGACAAAAGCCATCCAGTTTAGCAACAACTTTCGGTATATCTGTGATCTATTCAGTGTCAACAGTCCTTGGAATTGGAACTTAAGGACACAACCATAACGTCAAATTAAGTGTGTTACCTTGACACCAGAATCTACCATGACAACAGCAGTGCACCTTTCCATATCGGTGTCTATGACACGAGAGATGACTTCACATTTCAGATTGTCAATTTTCCACACATGGACAGCAACATTCCTGCCAAACCAGCCTATGGTGTTTATATATCTCAGCTAGCGAGATATGCAAGAATTTGCGTATCCAAGATAGACTTTAAACGTAGACTTCGCCGCCTTCCGTGCGTCTTCATCAACAAGGCTTCAAATCCACTCTACTGCTCAAATTGTGCAATAAATTATTCAAACACCACAGTGCTATTGTTGAAAAATATGGTACTACACTACAGTATATTAAATTGGCAATTCAAGGTTGAAAAACACTGCTGTATCCTTTTATAACTTTAGTTCTTTATAACATTCTGTCGTACCTAGTTTTTGTTTCTACATGCACTGCTCCCTTTCAGTTGGATGCAGTCCTGCACGTGCAGCTTTATTTGTGATGTACACAAGAAATTTTACCTGTGTTATGCGTGTGCCTTGTTTGTCTAGGTTACATGTACTTAGTCCGTTATTATAAGATTACATTATTTTACATTGCTTTCCTTACTACACTAGTTGGTAACTGTGCTCACTCTGTGGGTGGCTCCTCCTAAAATGTTCTGCAGTTGGTATAGGATTTAATGGAGCCGAGACCAATGGTGGAATTGCACACATTTTAGGCATCCTACTGATGAACAGTTGCTATTTACTTTAGATATTTTCATAAGCAATGATAAATTACAATTTGTCCTCTTTGAATTCCCATGTTAGTACCATTAAGGACTATGGACTCTTTTGCAAATCAATAATGCCATTGTTACAATGCCCGGACTCGACTCTCTTTAATGATACATAGATTTTAGTGTCACAAACCCAAATATTAGATATGGCCTATTTTAGTAATTCATTTATTTATTTTATGATTATTTTCCAAAGATCAATTGTTATTGTATTGTAATTACTTGAAATTAGTTAGATAGTTTTCAGTGTGGAGGGGAAGAGCCACTTTGTGGATTCTGTATTAGTCATTATTATTATTATTATTATTATTATTATTGATAAATTCAGCAAAAAGTTTTATTGAATATCGCAAGTCTGTGGAAAATTTTAAAAGAAACTGTTTTATTACCATTTTTAATAGTCAGGGTAGTAATTAAAAAAACTTGATTTAAGGAATAAATTTATGCTTTTAAAAAGAGATTTATGCAATCATGCAAAACAAAATGGAATTAAAAAGCTATTACTTAATCACTACACAAAAGATGTAATTAATTTTATTTAATTAAGACAAACAGGTAAAATCATATGACAAAAGGAGCAAAGATTCATCTTCAGTATTGCATTTCTCTAACAGAGTAGACATTATACGTAGTGTCACAAAATGTTTTTTTTTTTTACTTTTAACCACTTCTCTTTGATTTTCTCAGCAACCTTTGCATAGTATTTTTAAGGTCAGACCCTGTCTCCTTTGCATTTAATGTTTGTTCTGTTTTTCTACCTCTTTTTTCTGGTGTAGTAATTTATTGTAAACCACTGAGGAGAGAAGGAGGACTTAAGAACTTATTCAATTCAATTACTAATTTAGGTGATTCTGTTGAACATGATGGCAAATTTAATTCAGGTTAATTATAACCAACAAAAGCACCTTTTACATAGGCACTTTCCATTTGTAAGAACTGGCCAGTCAGACTGGTCTGTCCGTAAATGGAACGCACGAGTTCTGAGAACTGGCAGAACTGGTTCTGGCCAAACTGGCCAAGCTCATTGAGTAGGGCCACTCGGTTCCCTCAGTGCTGCGCAGAACGCAGGAAAATTTGTATGCGTTAAAAAATGGCAGCAAGTTCATCGCAGACTTGTGGTGGGTATTATAAATATATTTTGTGCATTGTTTTGGTTGAAAGGAAGATTCATTTTTCTGAAGTGCCTAGCGAAGGTATTCATAAACAAATTTTATTTCATTGCAGGACTAGAGAACAAGAAAAAACTTGTGACGTGGACAACAAAGAGCACAAAACTATTGACTTCCCTAAGCCGGGAAAAAGCCGACCTCTTTGACAAAGGCAAAGTGTACCGAATTGTTAGGGGTACACTCAGTTCACTCAGCGTAATTGACAAATCCACCTTTATTTCTCCACGATTCTCCCCAATCAACAACCTTTGTTCCCCCGCGTCCCTTATTATCGAAAAGAATCATCTTCTATTTCAACGAATCAAATGTCACATCCGGTCACGTTTCTACAAACACTGTGGTCATAAACCACTTCAGGTCACGCTCCCCTAAAAATTGGTTCACAATTTTTACTACACTAAACAGTCTCCTCGAGTATCAGTCATTGTCTTTGAGCATTTCCCTGATTCGAGTTTCCGCGTTTACGGCTGCTCTTCTTCTTTCTCTACTAGGCTCTGCTCCCTGTCCATTAGGGTCTTGTCCTGGTTCATCTTCCACACTTCGTATCTCTAAAGGACACACAGACTGCACTGGCCTCTCTAATCGCTTTCCCTTGTGTAGGAGAATCACACCCCTCGCCACGCCATCTGCTCCTCTCACGATGCGGATTACCTTGCCCTTCCTCCAGCGTCCTCGGTTTTTCTCCTCTCCCAGCATGAGCACGATTTCTCCGACTTCTGGTGGCTGCGAGTCGAGTCGCTTGACTCTATGACTTTCCATGAGGCTTCGAAGGTATTCCCTCTGCCAACGATTCCATGCACTTTGTTTGGAATTTTGCAGTCGTCTGTGGAATCTCGTTAATTCATCCTCTTCAACTTCCATGTCCTCTAGAATGTGTGCGTCTTGACCCCACATGATGAGGTTTGGCGTCAGAACTTGATCCTCCCCACCATCACTTTCAATGTACGTCAATGGACGATTATTCATGTGCCTCTCAATGCCCATGACTACTACCTCAAGCTGTTCGAATGTGAGATGTGTTTTCCCCAATGTTTTGTAGAGGGTCCTCTTGACATCCTTCAAGAGTCTCTCATAAAAGCCTCCCCACCATGGCGACTTGGCTAAGTTGAACTGCCATTGTATTTCCTGAGCGGCAAGGAAATCTTGTAACTGCTCACTTCTCCGTATCCTCCGGATCCAATCCGCGGTTGTCTTGAATACGGCTGCGTTGTCGGATACCATCCGTTGTGGCCTTGTCTTCCGGGTGATAAATGCGTTGAGTTTCCTTTGGAATTCTTCAGCTGTTTGGGTCTTCGTCACCTCGAGGTGTACTGCCCGTAGAACTGCACAGGTGAATATTAAAATGTAAGCCTTTCCTTCTTCGTTCTTGCTCCTTTTGTAAACGAGCGGTCCAGCAAAATCAACCCCTGTGTGTTGAAAGGGTCTGCTAACTTCGGTGCGGAATCTTGGTAGGGGGGCTGTGGCTCCACCCTTGAACGGTTTTGCAGCAAACACCTTGCAAATGTTGCAGTCGCGTATCGTTCTCTTGACCAAGGATCTCAGTTTCGGTATCCACCACAGTTCTCTAATAGATGCCATTGTGCTGGCCGTTCCCAGGTGCATTATTCGTTCGTGTGTGTGTCTGATGAGCTTTTGCACGAACACTCCCTTTTCAAGGTAAGTGGGTCTGTAGTTCTCTATCCTGCCAACGCACTTAAGGATGTTCGTTCCTTCCTCCTTGTTGAGCTTCCACCCTGGCTTCTCCAAATCTTTCGGAATCTTCTCTTGCTCTCTTCTCACCCAGTGATCTCTGGCGTTCATGATTTCTTCCGTGCTCAAGGGTCCTTGTCTTCCCTTCTCCTTACGCAGTCTGGCAAAGCTGTTGTGTGCAAATCGCAACGCCCATGCAGTAATTCTGAGAGTGCTCCAGTACGGCTTCCGGTCTAGCAAGTCATCCCACTCATCTGGTTTCTTTTCAGCAGAGAACAGCATGATCTCGTTGGAGGGATACTCTTCCTCTTGAGCCCTTGTAGTGCTTGTCAATTTTGGTTGTTCGGGCCATTTGTCTCGGTCGAGCAGCCACTTCGGTCCTGTATACCACTCACTACTTTCCATCTTGCTTAGGGAGGCTCCCCTGCTTCCCAAATCAGCCAGGTTCATCTCAGAAGGACAGTATTTCCATTGGATGCCAATTTGTCCTGATACCTGAGCAATCTTCTTAACTCTGTTGGCGACAAAGATCTTCCATGACTTCCCTGGATTGGAGATCCAGTAGAGAGCAACCATGCTATCCATCCAAATTGTAACGGACCTTATAGGCCATTCCTTCAGTGCTTGACAAAGATTCTTCGACAGGTTTGCTGCCATGTGGCCACTTATCAGCTCCAGTCTTGCTATCGATGTGTTCCGCTTGGATATTCTCGACTTTGATGCTAGGAGGCCCTTCACGTTCATGGTTCCTTGGTTAATTACTGCGATTGCTGCAGTGGAGCAGGCCAAGCTGCTTGCGTCAGCAAATTGATGGATGTCGACACCTTCGACCGTTGTGTTCTCTCGTATTAGACTCCTGGGAATCTTTACATCTTGTAGTTGCTTCATCCACTTGTTCCAGTTTTTAGCTAAGGATGGTGACACTTCTGTATTCCAGCTCTTGTTCTCATCGCATGCGTCTCTGTACATGCGTTTCCCTTCAACCATGGTGGGAGATATGATTCCTAGCGGGTCATAGACTCTTCCCAGCTGACTCAGCATGGTTCTCTTCGTCAGTGGAGCTTCTTCGCAATGTTTTGGTACCTGAATTATCAGCGTATCTTCTCTCTTGTCCCAGATGTGTCCCAGTATCTTTCCTGGATTAGGCATGTTCTCACTTTCGAGTGCTGTGACGTTGGACTCCCATTTATGGACCGGAAACTGTGCATTTCCCAAGATCTGAGTGGCTTCTTCCTTGAACGTTTTCAGGCCTTTTACTTCATGCCCTGTTTTCATCAAGTTGTCCACATACGTGTTTTCTTTAAGCTCCTTGACAGTCTCGCTCAGTTCCTCTGGTTGGCAGTCATAGTGGTGTTGCAACGTAGCGGCCAGCATGAAGGGACTGGCTTCAGCTCCGAATGGCACCCTAGTAAATCGAAAATGTTTTTCTTTGCCGTTAACGTTGAATAAGAACCGAAATGCATCTCTATCTTCTTCTTTCAAGCTGATCTGGAGGAATGCCTTTTGAATATCCCCCAGTAACAGGTATGGCGACATGCGTGCTCTTACCAGAATGTCCCATAAGAGGGGTTGCAAGGGTAGGCCAGTATGCATGCAATCATTCACGCTGTTTGCCAGGTGATGAGGTCTGGCGCTGGCATCAAAGACCATTCTCACTTTAGTGGTTGTGGCATTGTCTCTCACAACGGGCTTGTGAGGCATGTAAAAGGTTCGCTCTCCACTTGATTCGTCTGGGACTCTCTCTATTATGCCATCTCTCAGTTGATCTTCAATGATCTTCTCATATTCTTCTTTAAGTTTCTGATCTCGGATTAGCTTCCTATTGACAATTTGAAGTCTCTTTCGGCTTGCTTGCTCGTTTGTGCTTGTTAGAGCGCTGCCAGGGATCCATGGTACTCTTACTTGATATCTTCCATCTTCCTGTCTCGTTATGTCATCTTTAAACTCCCTGAGGACATCAAGTTGGTCGTTCTCCCCTCGGTCTTCCACCCCTAAGACATCTAGGGAGTATAATCTCTCGTAATCATTGACCTCTCTCACGAACATGCACTGGTCGGTGACGTAATCATCGCCTCCATGAATAACCCAGCCGAAGGTCGTACCCTCCACAACGGGTTCTCCTGGCTTCCCTTTGTGTATTTCCTCTGTCTTGATTTTGCAATAGGTGCTGTCTCCTAGAATGACATCAATCCGGTATTCGTCTCCAGGTTTTACATAGAACCTCTTGTCTCGAGCATGCCCATACTTGACCTTCAATTCGCTCATGTTCGGCCGTTTCACTGTTGCGAATTCCGGCATCTTACTTCCAGTAACTTCAATTTCCTCTCTTGTTCTGCCGTCTAAGGAAACCATGGTGATACTGAAGACTGGCATGGATTGACGTTTTGTCCCGTTTAGCGTGACCATTTGACGAGTTTCATGACGTTTAGGACTCAACTTGAGCTTCTTAGCCGCCTCACTGGATATGAAGTTTCGTCCCGACCCTGTGTCCAGGTATGCCCACAAGGTAAGATCTTGTATCTTCACAGGGATGATCGCTGGAAGTGCCATTTCGTCGGCCGCCGGTGTAAACACTGAGAGTATAGCGGTGTTCCCCTTATCACATATGCTGGTGTGATGTCTTCCATTGCACTTGTGGCAACCACGACTTCGGCACTTGACTGCTGAATGTCCAGGCCTTCCACAGTTGTAACACAATTGGTTATCGAAGAAGAACTTCCTGCGAGTCTCCAAGGTGTTGAAGGTTGTACAACTATCTCCCCAATGATCCTTTTTGCAATACATACACACAGGCGTTCCTCTGCTTCGTTGGCAGTCGACTGGCTCCATTCCTACGCCTTCCTTAGTGAACCAATGTTTCTCGTATCTGTAACGATCTCCGAGTGTCTTGGGAGAATCCCGCTGCAGTTTGAACGGATCCGTGGGTGCTTTGTGAGAATCTCCATGGCGTTCCTCTGTCTTGTTTCTTTTCAGCCACTTCCTCAAGGCGTCGATGAATGCTTCCATGTCCCAATCTTCCCAGTTGTCATCCGTGCGCACGAGATCCGGTTTTACATGTGGAAGTTTGTTTAAGGTGATCATCACAAAGCCCCGAAGCATGTTGGCTTCTCCCAGCGTTAGCAAGGCGTCGTGGTTTTTGCTTATTTTTTCGTAAAACTCTTGTATCCTCGCGTGGTGTGTTCCTTTCACTGTGGGAAGGTTTACGATTTCGTCCACGTGAGCGTTTATCACAAGCTTCGTCTGGCCGTACTCGCTCTTCAGCCTCTCCCACGCTATTTTGTATCCCATTTCTCCAGGTCTCAAGTTCGCGATGCTTTCTCTCACCTTGGGGTTCACCATTTCCAATAGGTATCCAAATTTTTCCTCTGCGCTGATCGGCTTGGCGTGAACTTGCGTGACAAACATGTTTGAAAACCGCACCCAGTCTGTGGGCGTTCCTTTGAACGATGTAATTTTCAACTTTGGTAGTTTTGCTGTGGTGACACGAGCGTTTTTCTCAA
>BLFK01000118.1:461925-466925 GCA_014634185.1 Astreopora myriophthalma | reverse complement strand
CTCATGAAGAAGTCTGCAACTGGGTGATACGCGCTTGGAGGGCAGTGAAAGTCAGCTCAATTACTAATGGCTTCAAAAAGGCAGGAATCACAAATGTTCTGGGTGGTTCTGAAGATGGAGAAAGTGATGCATCCAGTGATGACGAACAAATGGAATCTTCAGCCACCTTAGATCCCGACAAAATTCCTTTATCAGCGGCGGCAACAAAAAGTAACTGCAGAAGACTTTGGTGAGCTAAGAGTTAGCGGTGGCACTGAAAGGCGAGAAAGAAATAGCAGTATTTGACCGAGTGCCGAATTGTGGACGAAAATCTGATGAAGTTACAAAGTTGAGGACAAAAGAGGAGGAAGGAAAAGTTTACAGTTGATGGAGGGCAGGTTGTTAGGTTGGTTGTTGCAGTTGAAGCGAAATAAGAAGGAACTGAACTGAACTGTTAATATTGTAAATATTTAGTGTCAATAGTAAATCAGTTTTATATAAGGTTTAGTTGAATTTATAGTAATTGTAATACTTGTAGTTAAATTAGTTCCCAAATTAAAATCATCCGTACTTTTTTTTTAAATTTATCTTGGTGAGTTGTGTGCTTGTGGGAAGGGTTTGTGCCAGTTTTTTTTGTTCTATGTAGTTTCCTGGGTCATCCGGACCCACGTCACATATATTTTCTTGCCATTTGTTTGTTATTATAAGAAAGCAAGGTAACCCATTTGTAGTTTCTGGAAAGAGTGGGCTGTCAATTCTCTTTTCAATTCTATCTTTGTGTTGTCTTGCAGTTTGACAAAGGTGGAGGTGGGAAGGGGGATAAGTTAAAAATCGAGCTCCTTGGGGATATATTTGTGAACTGGTGTGGTTCCCTTAATTTGTGAAATTAAGTAGTGGTGGGAATATTTGGCAAACTGCAATCATATCTTCATTCCTTCATTTCAGTGCCATTTTTTTTATATTTTGCTTCTGTTCACTTTTTTACACAGTCCTGCTTTTCACGTGCAATCTGGCAAGAATCCATTTGTTTGGACAAACATGGAAAATTGCACAAACTATAATTTGAGTAGGTTATTTATTGATCTGAGAAGTCAGAACTACAGTCGTACATTTAGAGGTTGAGAAAGATGACCATTTGATTTCTCTTGGCAATTGATGCTGGTCTAGGAATTGGAAAAGGGATTTCAGATTGGTCACCATCATCATCACCACCATTATTATCCAGATCAAGGAATTCTTCAATGCTTCCTTCATCAGCAATCAAACAAAAATTGTGTAAAACACATGCAGCAGAAATGACTGATGGAATCTCCTGAACATCTTCCATATCAATGTGCCTTAGCCTACGCCACCTGCCCTTCAGCAACCCAAAAGCTCTTTCAATTGGTTGGCGTGTTTTGGCATGCTTCTCATTATAATTAATCTGGGCCCTTGTTAAATGACCGTTATCTCAGAATGGTGACAGCAACCACCTGTCAAGAAAAATTAATGATGCTGTGAAATATTAATCATCAGGTAATCATATTGCAAGGGATGTATTCATTTAAATGCATGCTTTTAAAATGTAATGATGAATAAGTAGGATTTACTTTCTATGTAACATAGAACCATATCTGTGTTTACAGCAAAATGCTTGTCGTCAATTTATTAACTATATGGTTTAAGGATGAACAATAAGGACAACCAGCAATACTTTCATAAACAAAGACTGTTAACAAAAAATCTGGTGGAATTATATATGCACTAGTGGATAAATATGCACCTTTGAAGTGGATATGGTGAATCCCCAAGAAGATGGGTGTCACCTTGAAATAAATTATTGTGCTCAGCTGACTGATACAGCGGCGAGTTTTTGAACACTCTAGCATTGTGTACTGACCCAGGCCACCCCACATACATATCTGTGAAGCAGAGGGTGTGATCACATGTCCCCTATAATGAAAAGGTTATAGATGTTACTACAGAAAAAGTACAGAAAACTGTCACTGCAATGTACAATGATACTGTGAAGGAGCAAATGCATGAAACTTTTATTTTATGTGATTCAACTTAGTGGTCTGTATAAAAATTCAGACAATTCATGCTTATCAGAAAACCAATTGCTGTTAGAAAAACTGCTGCTGTTAGCCATATTAACAGCTTCTAAAGTAAATGTTCAAAGAATATTGGTTTAGTAAAGAAGCCTGAAAAAAATTCTAGGCATCAATGTCATGACCTCAGCACCCAGGTGGGGGTAGCACTCCTTCATACAAGCTATAAAGGTAAGTGCATCATCAAAGGGCTTCTGAAATAGCATATAGATTTTGATCACTTTCTTCTGAAAAAGGGTATTATTTGTGAACTCTTGTCAGCAACAGTTTTTCTTATTCTACAGCGTAACCGATGAACAAATGAGAAATAATTTATCAATTTTTTTTAAAGAATTAATCAAACTATATTATTATTATCTATACTGTGATATTGAGGTTAAAGGAGTTAATCAAACTTATCAAGCAAAATTTAGTGATATTTATTGTGTCATTTATTAAGTAGAGGGTACAGTAAGTGATATTAATACAAATGTTTATGATTATCACAATACATTTAAAGCTTCAAGAAAGGAGTTAAAAACAAATGTGCCAATCAATATGAATAATAAAGGAATAATAAATAGTCCACCTGTAGCTAAACTTTAACATTAAATTTTAATGTTGACAAGAGTGATGGGTATTTCTTTTTCATTAATAATTATAAACAATTCCTTTTCCCAACAGTTTGTACATTAAAAAAAATTACTGTTGGAATAAAAGGAGGTGTGCAGAATCATGTAAAATGACCATCTGGTAGAAATTTACCTTTGAGACTATGGAATATACATTTAGAAATAAAAATAGATGGTACAAAAAATTTCCTGTCTCAACAATTGCAACACCAACATCATCAAATAGCCAAATTATACAAATTTGTAACTTTACTCCCCTTTTGTTTCAAGAATCGGAAGAAATGTCAATGTTTGCATTTTTGAAGCACACAAAAAAACCTATTACACAGTTAAATATGATTGCTTCATTTCTTTTTTAATATAATCAATACTTTATGTAAGTAATAAGTAAAATGATATTCGATGCAATAAGACATGCTAATTACAATTTCACATTTGTAAAAAAAATGTATCCAATTATTTGAAATGAAATATTAAAAGCTAGTTTGTTATATCAATATCTTAAAATACCTTCATAAAGTCATTCCTATTGAAGAAATTTTTACTAGAAATACGTGACTCGCAAAACCTCGCGAAGCTACAATGTACATGTAGGGCTGTCGGCTGTCGCGGATTATTTTTTGTTCGTTGTGTGACATTTAGATTAGCGTTACATATTTTGAACATTTTTCTTAGCACGTGGACAGATCATGCGGTTGACACTTCATCACGTGAACATTGAACATGCTGTATTTTTGTTGAAGGAGAATATCTGGGTTTTTTTGTATGCAGTGTGGTTGTAGAGTTCGGTTTTGAAACCCGTTCGCTTGCTGGAAATCTGTATTTTTGGTGGAACATTAAAGAAGATAGATAAAATTCATGACAAGGGCTGGATGGGCAGTTAATTTGGAGTGTAGGAATGTGCTGTCTTTGCTGAGCCAAGCGATGTTGTCTTTGCTCTGTCGTTTCCTGATGTCTCCTTCTTCTTCGCTGCTCGCGCTGAATCTGAAGTCGCCTTTCACGTTGTTCAGAAGTTTCGTTGTTTAATCTCCTTCGGTGAATATGTCTTGTCCCTTGTGCGTGCTCCTGTGGTTCATTTGCATGACAATTTGGTCGTGTTTGACCAATACTAAGCATTTTTCACTCCTCGATGAAATTACACGTTCGGCCTCAATGAATAAACATGAGAGTGCGCCATTGTGAGGCAGCGGTTGCTGCCTAGCAACCTTCCCTTTGTCTGACGTCATTCATACTTTGTTTGCGAACTGTTGCCAGGCAACAGCACGGACACCTTCAGCGAAATATATATATATATATATTTTCCGCTCGAATTCGCACGGCTTAGCTCCCGAGCGCGGGCCTTCGGCCCGACAAATTTATTAACCTCGCTACGCGAGGAATTAGAACTTAAAGATATTGCTTTAATTGGAACTGGATGTTTGACTCCATTTCTTGAGAGATTAGAAAGTGACACATTACAAGAGCATGCTATCATTCATGATGCAAATGGAAGATTTTTTAATGATTTCAAATAAGGTCCGGATAGTTATACTTTTTGAATTGCAGAAGAGAGTTTTAAAGGAGTAGTATGTTTCTTGGTCAAATAAGTGGAATCATTTATGGCTTGACACATAATATAAGACGTTAATATAAATATATAATATAATGACTAAAAAAAACAGGAAGGAAAAAGTGTCTGAAATTAAAGCATTGTATAAATTTTATAAAATGTTCTGGTGTTAGAAGAGAGCTTTCAAATATTTCAAACGATGAAACTTACCTGTAAATTTAACTTCAGTAATTTGAGTTGCTAGTGGTACAATAGTCAGTTGTATTACATAAAATCCTGTCATAATATCAACTATGTCGGGATTCTGTCTTTTGGTTAAAACAATAAATAAATTAAAGGATTATAAAGAAAAGGGCGACTTTGCCTACACAACATATGAGAAAGTATTACTTGATATAAGGTCTTATTTAAGAGGCAATGAATTTAACCATACTGTATTTATCAATGAAATGAGAATGATAGATGAAACAATTATTGATCTACACCCTCTTGTTGAAAATCAATATGACAAAAAATTCAACACAAACTATCAAGATTAATTGATTTCCTTTTCTCCAACCAATAGCTGATATTAAATTTTAAAGTCTTTAATCTATTTCCTATTCATGGCCTATCAAAAGATAAATATTATACAATTTGACTCGGTCATTGGTATTCCAAGCAATCCTTTCAATTTAAAACTTTTTCTGAGACTAAATTTTACACTAATAACTCTCTTACTGTTTTGATTAATATGAGGTATTACTTCATCTGTTTTCTTAAATATCATCA
>BLFK01000118.1:454425-456925 GCA_014634185.1 Astreopora myriophthalma | reverse complement strand
TGTGAGGACGTTCTTGTGCTTGGGGACCTAAATTGCGATATCCCTCACCCCTCAAACAATGGGAGTTAAGGTCATCATCTTCTCGACATCTGTGACATTTTTAGCCTCAACTGGCTCATCAAGGAACCAACTAGGTTGACTACCACATCTCAGACACCTATTGATGTTTTAATTAAAACATCAATAACACCACTTTATTGATGTATTAACTAACAACAAGCATAGATTCTTGGTGTCAGGGACCTTAGAACCTCACGTAAGTGACCATCGCCTAATTTACACGGTCATGAAGGCCTCCCACAGACACAAGAAATCTATAACGATCGCTGGCAGAAGCTATAAATCCTAGGACAAGGAAAAGTTTGTGTCTACCTCACGGCTGTCCATTTTCATGTACCCTACCTTTTATTTTTGATGATGCTGACAACCAGGTCTGGGCATTTAAATAGCTCTTTAACGATATCGTCAATGATCATGAGCTCGTAAAGCGTTTTCATATTCGTGGTGGCCATGTGCCTTATATGACACAAGAATGGAGGCAAGCCATTCGTTTTAGGAAGAGATTATGGAAAAACTATGTGTACCAACATCCGGAGTCTAGTTGGATTGACTAAAAGAAACAGAGGAACATTTGCTCTTCTCTACAGAGGAAGGCTATCGCTGGTTACTTGGAGGCCAAAGCTAATGCTTCTGTGGCTAAACCTCAGGAGTTTTGGAAATTCTTTGGCTCTATTTTCAAATCAAAGCATAGCCATACAAATGATATTAATCTGATTGATGATAATACCTTCATGATGAGCAAATGTCACATGGCCAACACCTTCAATGATTTCTTCGTGAGCATTGCTTCTAATCTTTCTGAACCTCATCAGTTCTTCTAATCATCCATGTATTCTTGGTATTACAAGCTTCATGCAGGAGAATGCCCATTCTGATCAGTTCAATTTCAACCTCTCATTCAACTATAGTTATGGAAATCATTAGAGCACTCTCTTCTTCAAAGGCAGCTGGTTACGATAACATCCCAGCCTGTCTAGTTAAGGATGTTTCTTGTATTATTGTTGGCCCTCTTGCAAACATATTCAACTCCTCAATAAGCAGTAGCACCTATCCAACTCCTTGGAAATATAGTCTAGTGACACCTGTATTCAAGAAGGGCAATGAAAATCTCAAGTCCAATTACCAACCAATTACTGTGCTAGTAGCGTTTAACAACTATCTTTGAGTGTATTCTTTCCATGCAACTTTACAATTGCTTTCAGGATAAACTCTCACCCTATCAATACCACAAACATTACAGCTGCCAGACTGCCTTGTTGCATCTCATTGAGGAATTCAACAGTTCTTTGGATAGAAAGGAGCATGTGGCTATGGTTGGGATGGATTTCTCTAAGGCATTTGACAGCCTGCCCCACCAGCTTTTGTTAGCCACGCTCAAGGGATATGGCCTATCAACAAGCAGCGTACACCATTTCAAAAGCTACTTAGAAATGAGATTTCAAAGGGACAAAATTGGTGACACCTACTCCATTTGGCTACCACTTCACAGAGGTGTGTCACAAGGATCTGTGCTGGCCCCTTGCTATTTAGTCAGCATCGATAATGACCTTAACTTTAAGACTCATGTTAAGGACATTGTACGAAAGATTACCAACACGTTGCAAGTACTAAAGTGACAAAAGCACCTGATCCCCAGTCATGCTAAGAAGAAGCTGTATCTGGCTTATTTTCTTCCTCGCTTAGCATGTTGATCTGTAGTGTGGATCTATTGTGGAAAGCAAAATGCTGAAAAGCTTGAGAGACTAAATGAGTCAATCCTTCACTTTGTTTTCAATGATTTTAATACATGTAGGTCATATGAAAGATTATTAGAGGATATTAACCAGCAAACTTAAGAACTCTCGGAATAAATGACACTCTTGTATTAGTACATGTATACCTGGCATTACACGGTTCTGCTCCTATTTATATTTGTGACCTTTTAACTGAGCATGACTCCAGCATCAGTTTAAAGGGCAAACGCAAACTAGTTATTCCAAGTGTTAATACAACAAAATATGGTCTTTCACTCATTTTGTTATTATGTAAGTAAACTATGCAACTCATTGTCGGACAATGTTCTTCTCTTACTGCTTTCAAAACTGCACTGAAAACTGTACATTTGGACAAGGAATGCTGTTCCACCTACATGTAAGACCAATGTTAGTCTAAAAACTGTATGGCCATCTGCCTTTTACACTTCACCTTCAACAATCATGGAGAACGGACGTGTCACCAGGGCTAAGAGCCAACTCCTAGAAAAAACTCAAAGTAACCTTGACTTCAGCCTTGAATTCAACAGAAAAGAAAATAGGCTTATCTGGAATGGTAGTGTGGATGACCTTGAGAAGTTTTTCAAGTATATCAATGAGATGAACAGAGATGACAGCAACACGGTGAACACAATTGACAGCAACACGGTGAACACAAATGCTAAACGCTTTATGTTCAAATTCTCTAT
>BLFK01000118.1:407709-435209 GCA_014634185.1 Astreopora myriophthalma | reverse complement strand
TATCTCGCAACGTTCAAGTACAGTGCTGTTTGGTATTCTGTCCTTCCAAGAGATGCCACAGATTTTTCGGAGGCATCTGAGATGGAACTGGTCAAGTTTTTTCACATGACGGCGGTACCAGGTCCAAGATTCACTCGTGTACAAGAGCGTGGTTAGCATAACTGTTCTATACACACCAATCTTTGTGCTGAGGCGAATACCATGATCCGACCACAGTCTGTGGTGCAACCGTCCAAAGCTGGCACTTGCTTTGCTAATTCGGGAAGTGATCTCATCATCTATGCAAGCATTCTGTGAGAGAAAGCCACCCAAGTAGCAGAACTTCAGGACAACATTCAGCTGTTTATCGCCGATCTTAATGACAGGATCACAAGGAGAGCTGCCTGGTTTCGGCTGAAACATTACTTCGGTTTTCTTTATGCTGATGGTAAGGCCATAGCGTGATGCTGCTCTCGCGAAGTCATTGAGGATGCTCTGTAGCTCGTCCTCAGCGTGAGCAATCAGTGCACAGTCATCTGCAAAGAGTAGTTCGCGCAGAAGCAGTAAAGACGCCTTAGTCCGAGCTTTTAGACGCTGCAGTTCCTGAAGGCATCTTGGAGCATTGCAGAGAAGATGATACAAAAGAGCAGTGGAGCCATGACACAGCCCTGCTTGGTTCCATTTGTCACTGGAAAGGCCTCCGATGTAGACCCAAGATCAGATACACATGCCATCATACCATCATTGAATGAGCGAATGATCTTGACTACTCTCAGTGGACAGCCAGCCTTTAAAAAAGCTTCCAAAGTCCGTCGCGACTAACAGAGTCAAAAGCTTTAGTGAGATAGACGAACACCATGTACAGGTCAAGATTTCTCAAAAGTTATTCGAAAAATGATGGAAAATGGTGTTGATTTACTTCTTGATTGAAATAGATTTTCTTGACACATGCTCATATTTCCTACCAGCCAATCAAAACGCACAGCTGACAACACATAACCAATCAAAACTTGTGATGTCAGAACCGTCTTCACATACTCTCACCTAAACACAGCTATTGACCAATGAGAGTGGATGTACTATCCTAATTATTTTATAAATTATCATCATCATCATCATTCAGCAGCCACATGTACCTATTAGGTACCTATTTTTTGACATGTCCACCATACCACTTGTCATCAAGGTTTTGAGTGTCCTGCCTTGCTCTCATTTAATGAAGGTTAGGAGAGAATCACAAAACTAGCCCAGAACGCCTCAAAGCAACACAATGACGCAAGATACAGCAAAAGTAAGTTCATTATGAGCTAAGATTATCCAATTTTTTCGTTATTTCATTTTTCCCACATAAACCCTATAAATCGGTATGATGACTAAGCACAGACCCTATTGTGAGTCTGGGCTGCCTGTGGTTACAACTGCTGATGCAAAAAGATTTGTCTTAATGTCCTAGAAGAATATCTAAATGTTCTAGAAGTCGAGATCTCTAAGCAGTTAGGCAGTACATAACTCTGTGAGCCAAAGAAAAATATTTTCTTCAGGTTGGATGGTGACTGAGGGAGGCAAAAGTTACTTGTTTCACTAGCTATCAGTAAAGATTTTGGAACATTTCAACTGCTGGGCCTAGCCTCTGGTGCTTGCCTATGGAACCCTAAAGTTGAACAGCATGACTATTTTCCCTGAAGAGACAGCGAATTTAATTTGTGGTTACTTAGGCGATGATTTATACATACACTTAAGCATGGGCACTTGTAAAAAGTGAGTAGATTTTAATATTAGTGACATCATGCACAAATGATATTATGTTACCTGCCGACAGAGATGCAAGAGCATTGAACAACCTTGACAAATATTGTCTTACGTCTTCACTTGGAGATGTCAGGAGACCTAATATTCCACTCTAGGACAAAAACAAATAAATGTGATTTACTTGACAGAAGGTCAAGCAGTCTCTACAAATAAATTAGAAGATCTTTGCTGGGGAAGGCCAATTTGGCTCATGGCCACATTTTTTGAACACACGCCAATCGACCAAACATGAGAGGACAATTTCGAATTTACTTCCTTAGTTAACCCTCGATAAGAATATAGGTAGGAGATATGTTAGTTGCTTGTCAATGGGCAAAGGAATGAGTGAAAAGGAAATCAGAGTCCCAGGCAGAAATGGAACCTATGATATCCATAAAACTGGTTGGATACTCTAAGCACTGAGCTGCCAGAACTCCTGTTGAGCTGGGTGGTTTATCTAGGTTCTTATACAAAGTGTTCCAAATAGTCTTGCCCATAGACCATTTGGGATACTCTGTATAGATGAATGACCCAGCTCATCAGGAATTCTTGTAGCTCAATGGTTAGTACATCTGACCTATGCTATGGAGGTTATAGCTTTGACTCCTGCCTGGAATTCTGATTTCTTTTGCAGGTGTCCCTTTGCCCACTGCCAAGCAACTAGCGTGTCATCTTTTTCACAAGAGCATTACATCATCACCATCATTACTAAGTTATATGGGTAGGCGTGAAAAATGCAATGGAAGAAAAAACTTGCAGCTTTCAGGAGATCTAACAGGCAGGAGAAGATTTAAGCCAAAATTATATGCATTCAAGAAGGCAGTAATAAAATCAGCTGCAGCAGGTACCCAATAATTAATCATATAAGAATTTTCAATGAGCTATAAAATGTATGTCACATCACCTGAATGTCTTAAAGAACCCAGAAAGTCTAAAACTCAACATCACTTGCTGAAACTTACTCGAAATTGGTTGTCAACAGAGCAGCCTAGCAAATCATGGACAATATATGTGTTGACAAGAATGTCTCGCTGTTCACTTGTAGCTGCCCGTGTAATATTCTGTAAAAGAGACAATCTATAAATTAAATTATACATTTTTCAGTGAACCAGGGGAAATTCAACTTTATTGGATTTTGAGTGGGCACTTTACATCAAAATTAGGTAATTAAGTCACTCTGTCCTTGTCTGATACCCTATCTAATTGCATGACAGCAGCAATCATCAAGGAATAAAGGATACAATAAATTACTAGTCCTGCTGTGTGCAGAAAGTACTGAAATCTAAGCTCAAAGGAAGTGAAGCTACAGTCAACTTTTGACCAACCAATCGTTAAACCTTCATTATCCAAATTAATTTGGGAACAGGGTTGAATAGTCTGAATAATCAAGAGCCTAGGTAATCAACAACAAAAAAAGTTTTAAATAGCTGCAAAACATATCAGAGTCAAGAAAAGTTCAGTGACACATCGTGCAACTGTTGCCACTCTTTTTGTTTAAGCCCATAGATATTTCTTTAGATTTTAGTGTTGATTTATCTAGTGTTATTTCTTCCAGTGTGTACTTCAACTAATTATGGTTCTAAATGCGAGTAGAGCCTGTTTTAAGGTTGTATTTTTCTTGACAACAAAAGCATGTAAAATTGTTCTGTGTTCATTTAGTATAGGATTGTAATTATGGGAATGCAAGGTGCTGTGTTTTTGCACACACAAAAAAACGTCCATGTCCGTTAGAGTATGTTAAGTCTTAATTTTGGAACTGTAATATTCATGTATGATGGTAAGGATTGGTGAAAATGGACAGTTGAGGAGAAGAAAGCAAACAAGAAGGAAGGTTCCAAGGAGACATATTGAGGTGCTGTGGGCAAAGGCAGAAAACACTGCCAAGAAGTCACAAACAGAAACCAGCAAAAGATAACAGCCGAACCCCCTTTTTGGTGGACACAGTTCACTGAGAAAACAGTGGATGGCACCAAAGAGAAAAGGAAGACAAGCCGAAGAGCTAAGAAGGAGAGTTCAAAAGAAGAGATCAGTGGAAAGGTTTGATGGAATTTCTGGTGAGGTTTTACATTGGTTGTGTTTGGGTTGCTTAGAATAAAAGTCCAGAGGATTTGGTTGATGATTTGGTATTTGATCGAACTGAACTTTTTTGGCTAAAAATGCCAAGTATAGAGGAAATTGATTGAAAATGCTACCCCAAAGCCAACAACACATGCAGTGACAAAGTGGTCTTAATTTTTTCTAAAATGGTAGGAAAAACAAAAATCCAGCAATCAAGCCTTGTGCCTTCACAAGTCTAAAGGGCACTATTTGTTGTGTCAGAGGATTTGTCTTGATTTGATCTCATATTATCTTAAAGTGGCGAGAACTTAGCAAACTCAAGGTGCCTTTTCCATGCTTGATGGAGTCCAAACATGGGTCTACCTGTTTAGTTCTTCCCTCGAGACCCTTTATTGACCTGACAATTCAGGTTAATGTTTCTTTGAACCCAGGACCTGAATCTTACTCAGTAACTACCTCAAAGTAGTTTGGATTATAACATTATTCTTCATGGACTACATGCCTGATTACATTTTCAAGAACTGATTTGTTATCTCTACGATGGTCTGCTTCTACTTATTTGCCCTTTCAAGATCATCTGGATTTCTTAGGATTTCTTATGACGAAGTTGAAGTTGACTTGGCTTATAAGACGTTACAATGACCTCTAAACTAGATGAATTTAGGAAGATTTGGAAAAATGAGTTGCTAAAGGATGTAAGGAAGGAGATATCCCTGGTGATAGAACCACTGAAGATGGAGCTAATGACTATGAACAAGAAATTGAATGATTTGGAAACCTCGTGCAAGTTTCTTGCTGAAAAGTACGATGCACTGATGACAAGTATTCACGATTTAAAGAAACAACAAGCTCTCAGAGGAGCGTATAGATGGCGCGATTGCAGACATCAATCGTGCAAGAAATGACATTTAAGACAACCAGCTCCGCCTTGATGCGAATGAACAATATGGCCGACGTGACACCCTCAAGTTTCAAGGAATTCCAGTTATTGCTGACGATAACCCTACTCAGTTGGTAATTGAGATGGCGAGTTTGGTTGATGTTGGCTTAGAGTCGAAAGATATCTCAATTGCACATCGACTTCCGGTAAGGAATGGACAATCCAAGATTATTGTTAAATTTACTCGACGAACTACGAGGGACGAAGTCTACAAGAACCGCAAGAAACTTAACTCGAAACGGACCAAAGATTTGCCATCTGTCCGAGCACAATGGGAGACGTTGTCTGTTAGCCACAATGCTGAGATTCACATTAATGAAAGTTTGACTCTTTATAGGAAGCGTTTATTTAGTAGAATCTTAGAATTTAAGAAAAATCGACAGTACAAATATATTTGGACTACCTAGCAATGGTAAGATCATGCTTCGCAAGTCTGACACATTGACTCCCCAATGCTTTGTTTCTTTCGAGGACTTTGATGACTACTTAGATCACACATCACAAAACTCTTAAATGGCTGTCAAAGAGGAAACTGTGAGTATTCTACCCTTTTCTTCCCTTTCTGATAGGGACTTTAACCATCTTCTTGGGAACTGGTCTGCTCCAAATCTCGACGAAATCAATGATCTATATAATTTGCTCCCTAATCCTGACAAGACAGATGAATCTGACCCAGATTTAATGCTTGTTTCTCCTTGTTCAGAATATTATTCTATGAAGAAGCTGAATAATCTTCTGAAGAAATCTGGCTCTAACTTGTTTATTTTCCACTGTAATACTAGAAGTTTATCGAAGAATTTTAATCTCCTTGAAGAAATTTTGGATTCTACGGATTCGCAGCCTGATATATTAGGAATAACTGAAACTAAACTTAATGAATTTTCTGTTAACAACTTAGACTTGAAAAATTATAAGCTTTTTCGTACTGGCTCAAAAACAAATGCAGGTGGGACTGCCCTCTATATAGCTAATTCTTTGCAAGCTATCCCTCGTTATGATATAGGTTTTCATAAGGACCATGTAAAGTCTGCATGGTGTGAAATTGATAATGGAAAAAATAAGAAACCTACTGTAGTTGGATGTATATATAGGCACCCTAATAGTAATCTTCTAAGTTAAATAACATCATCAAATCTATTAATCCTGACAAGTGTAACTTTTTTTTAATCAGTGATACCAATATTGACTTTATGAAAGTAAACTCTCATTGCCAGACTAAAGAATACCTAGATATGCTATTTTCACATGGTCTTTTACCAATAATTACTAAGCCAACCCGTATAACCAGCTATACTGCTACTCTTATTGACCATATTTACACCAATTCTTCTCATATTGTACCTGGTATTGCTACTGTTGATATTTCTGATCACTTGCCTATATTTTGCATTGTCAAATCTAATACTGAGAGAGTTAAATTAAGGTCATATTATAGAGATTTCTCAAATTTCAATAATGAAAGCTTTATACTTGACATTAATCAATTAGATTGGTCACTACTCCTCAATCCCTCTAAGTCTCTTAATGAAAAAACCCATGATGCAACTGATGCGATATACTTTGTAGTTAAGAAACACGCTCCAATCAAGCTGGCCTCGCATGCCAAACAAAAACAGCTGAATAAGCCATGGATTACTAAAGGAATTCTTAAATCTATTAAATTAAAACAGAAGATGTACCGTACACATTTTTTAAGCTCTGATTTGAATAGAATTACTGCATACAAAAAGTACTCCAACACTTTGTCACATCTTATTAGTGAGAGTAAAAAATAATATTTTAAATCTCAATTTGCAAGACAAGGGGAATCTAAAATCTACTTGTAAGCTTATAGGTAAACTTATTCAGAGGAAACCGAAAGGCCATTGCAGCCTACTAAGATTGTACATGGCAACAAGATCTACACAAAACCGCTTGATATTGCTGAGCAATTAAACACATATTTTGTAAATGTAGGCCCTAATCTTGCTAATAAATTAAATGATGATCCAAGTATAAGTCCTACTCAGTATATAAATTACTCCCCCTCTTCTTCTTTTGTTGTCTCCATTGTCTGAGCTTCAGGTTTTTACTCTATTTGCAAATCTGGACGAAAATAAATCTTATATAAATATGCCTAATAAATTTATTAAAATGGCTGCAAGCTCTTTAGCCTCCCCATTTACAAAAATTTATAACGAATCTATTGAGACAGGAATTGTCCCAGATATACTCAAAATTTCAAGAATAACCCGTTTATAAAAAGGGTAGCGTTTGTGAACCTGGGAATTAGAGGCCAATAGCTATTATCTCTTCTTTTAGTAAAGTCTTGGAAAAATTAGTGTACGATCAATTGGCTTCCTTTCTTGAAAAACAAAGTATCTTATTCGAATTTCAATTTGGCTTTAGAAAGGGTCACTCTACCGAACATGCAATTCTAGAAACTATAGACAATTTTAAAACCGCTCTTGATCACAACATGCTAACATGTGGTATTTTCCTAGATTTCTCCAAGGCCTTTGACACTATTAACCACCAAATCCTCTTACCTAAAATATTCAAATATGGTGTACGTGGAACCCCGTTTACGTGGTTTTCTAGTTATCTTAGTGGACGTAAACAATATGTAAAAATTGGTAATGTTGAATCCTCTTTGAAACCTATTACATGTGGGGTCCCTCAAGGCTCAACTCTTGGACCGTTACTCTTCCTATTATACATAAGCGATCTACCCAACTCATCGTGTAAACTTAAGTTTAGAATTTTTGCTGATGATACAAATATTTTCTATTCCTCTAAAAATATTAAAGACTTGGAATCAACTATAAATGAAGAGCTTGTGAATGTTATAAGGTACTGTACTGTGAATAAGCTATCTATCAATTTTAAGAAGACCAGTTATATGATTATTGCATCCCCTAGGAAAAAAGTATCTATTAACATAACAGCTTGTGATATTCAACAGAGAAGTGATATTAAGTATTTAGGAGTTTTTATCGATGATACTTTAAAATGGGATACCCACATACAGCATGTTAATAATCGATTAGCAAAGAATCTGGGCATACTTAACGAGCTTCGCTATTATGTCTCTATTATTACTCTTAGGCAACTCTATTATAACATCATCTACCCTTATATTTCATATGGTTTGATCAGTTGGGGAACTGCAAGCCAAAGTCGACTTCAAACTGTAAAAAGAAAACAAAACAAATGTATGCGGTCCATATTTTTTGCTTCTCAAAGAAAAACTGCTTCTATTTACTATAAACTACTTGAAATTCACACTCTTGACAATGTACTCAATATTAGGATCGCATCCTTTATCTATAAACTTAAGCATTTCCCTGATAACACCCCAGGAGTTCTTCATAATTTAATAATACCTGCATCCAGAATTCATAGCTATAATACTAGATATGCCTCAAGAGAGAACTTATACAGACCAGTGTCCAAAACCAATTATGGGCTTTCAAGATTTACACCGACAGCTTCTAGAATTTGGGAAAATATACCTTATAATATTAAAACTTTACCTTTTCCTTCATTTATTAAACAGTATAAGCGCTACCTCCTTGACAGCCAAATATAACAATGATGATTGGGAAGGAAGGGAATGTGATTATTACATTCCCTTCCTTCCTGATTATTATTGTTGTTATTATTATTATTAGTTGTAATTTTTGTGTGTGTTTGAACTTAATGTAAGACTCCTTAGATGCAACTTATTGATGTAAATAATATTGTATATTTAGGTAAATTTTTTAATCTCTTAATTTATTACTATTAATTTAATCTTTATCTGTACTATTTTGCCAGTTCGCTTCTGTACATATATGTATATATTTTGTTTCCCTTTTATTTAATTCCTGTGGTAGTGGCCATCTCGAAAGCATTTGCTACTATGGCCACTAAGCACTTTTCCAGTTTTTCTCACTCTAGTATAATTAGTTTGTTTCCTTCTTTCTTTTAATTGTTATGTCAATTATTTATTTTCTGAAATAGTGCATAATAATAATAAATCTGAAAATCTGAATCTGAAATCTGGTTTTAAAGTGCTACTACGATCAAAAATCACTTTTCGTTTTTCTTCACATTTTGAAAGTACTTGAGCTGAATACTCAGCATGCAAGATTTTATGCAATTATTTCAAGAGGAAGACTATTTATTTTGACAGGAATTTTTTTATTTAACAGTTCACCATTACTTGGAGCGGTTCCCACCGATAAGCCGCCAGAGAGCTGGATTGAGGAGAAAGTGACGTCATTTACTCACTAGCTTAAGTCACCGTCATCCTCGCCTTTGACAACATTCTATGACCAGTTTTCCATCCAGCTTGGGGAACTGGCTATAGAATCAGGTGATCTGATTGTCGGTGACTTCAACATACACGTTGATTCTTCAAGTGATTCTAGTGCTGTGAATTTTAGGGACTTATTGGCGTCTTTTGATATGAAACAATGGGTAACTACATCTACTCACGCCAATGGACCCTTTGATTGCTGACCATTGTGCTATTCTTATGAGTTTGTTGTTGCATAAGCCACAACTTCAAAGGAAAACTATCCACTATAGGAAGCTGCACTAGATCGATTATGAAGAATTTAATATTACTCTTGGGAAACTCTTCCTTATTTGATGAAGACTGGCGAATTGTTTTGGCATCAGGGACACTGCTCTTAATTGGTTTCGTTCATATCTTCAGCCACATAAGCAGTTTGTTTCTGTTAATGGTATTGATTCGCCACTAAAAAATCTGCAATATGGATATGGAGATATTGGCGACTGGATGCTGTGTAATAAACTTAAGCTGAATCAAGATAAGATGGAACTCTTAGTTATAAGACATCATTATAAGATATCGACCACGTCCTCCCCTCGACCACATCCAAATTGGAGATGATGTTATAAGTCACTATGAACATGTTAGGAATCTAGGAGTTGGATTTGATCAGTATTTTAATTTTAGGGAGCATGTTAAAATGACCTGCAAGATCGCGTTTTTCCACATTTACAGTATTGCCAAGATTAGGCGATATTTGATCCCATGACACTGCCACGACTATTGTTCATGCTTACATAACCTCGTGTTTACATTACTGCAATGCCCTATACTATGGTCTTCCAAAGTATCTGGTTGATAGACTTCAACTTGTGCAGAATTCACCAGCTCGCCTTGCTATACTACGTTGAAAAAGCATGATCATACTACACTGATTCTTAAGCATTTACACTGGCTCCCTGTGTGATATAGAATTATTTTTAAAATATTGTTACTGACGTAAGGCTCTAAATGGTCAAGCACCTTGCTACATTAAAGATCTGCTGAATTACATGCATAAGAACTCGGGCCGCGTATAATGATCTTCGAACAAGCATTTGCTTGAAGAGCCCATGGCTAATTTAAAAACATATGGTGTTAGGGCTTACTCCATTGCTGCTCCAAAATTGTGGAATAAGTTACCATTGGACATTAGGCTATCATCATCAGTTACTGTATTTAAGGCTAAGCTTAAGACATATCTGTTTACCATTTTTTTTCTACTTATAATGTTTCATTGTTTGCTTGAATTGTATTGAATAATGTAGAGGTATGGCATTGTAAGGCGCCACGGACAATTAGTGGAGTATGGTGCTACATGAATGAATTTTAATTTTAATTTTTATTTTTTTGTGGCCACCATTTTGGAGAAAGGTCTATTCAGTATACTCAAGTGTGCATCATAATATCACTGTGCATGCTGATAACATAAGCAAACATGACTCTTCTCTCCTTTTCACAGAAAATGCTTTGGCAATGTTATGAAACAATTGGTTGAAGCATTTAGCAGTGTCTTTGTAGAGTTACATGTATGATGAACTTGGGAAGTTTAGAGAGCACTCAAGAAGCTCTTTTTTCTCTCAACAATGACAACTGAATCAATTGTTAAATGCAAAATAGAACTTTACAAGCAACTATGACTCCAAGATAATGGTGTTTTTTCCTTATGTTAGTATTTGAACGTTCTATCCATCCCACCATCCCCGATCTGTGTCATCTTATGCATTGTTTTCAAGAGGGCTCTGGCTGCATTTAATAAAATGTCGTGCTCCCAGAGTCTCTCCTGTTTTACTGTACAGCGTCCATAGAAAGGAAAATGTGTCAATAGTTTGTTGTGCATGCTCAAAAAAGTACACAAGGTTAATTTTTAGAGAAACATGCACTTTAATTGTATACTTGTAAAAAAACCTACAAATTTCCTTGAACAGGCATAAATTGAAATCCTCAAAATTTTGCTTTGTACATCTTCTCCAGCAACTACTGTGACAGACATCCTTTACCTTGTACTATTACACCATTATACTCAGTGCACCCTCCATTGCCAGGAAATAGCACCCAGCCATTAATATAATAGCAAAGCAAGTCTCTCTTGTCTTCAGAATTCCTAGCACTTATCTCTTTAAACTTTGGCATTGATCTCAAGTTGCAAGAGCTACTGCTGCCACTTTCTCTCCATGATCCATTGATGAAATCACCATTCTCCTTTCCACAATCGGCACTGCCAGGGGAGGGCAGTAGGTGAGTGAAGACTTAAAAAGCAGCATATTATAAGGTGCACAACAGGCAGGAACTATCATAGTTGCTTCTTCAAGGCTGAGGCATATTGTGTGGAAAACACCAAATCTAGCAGCTAGTATACCAAACACATTTTAACTCACTCTTCTAGCATGTAAGAGGCCATAGTTGAAGATTCTGTTTTGTTTCGTTTTGTTTTGTTTTTGTCAGGTAACTGCCACTCTAAAGTAAAAGCATCATCACTTACAAACAAAACAATGGTCAATGGAGCCCAAGTTAATGTTAACTGATTGCTATGACCATCTAAGGTTGCTTCAAATTAGTAACTGGAGTCTAATGCACATGCATAACTCTGAAAATTATGCTGGGCAAGATGGGGCATGCAGGTAGAGTAGAGTGAATGTGAAAGCGATGACAACTGATGCAAACTGTCTTTGTTTGCAGTAAGAGTATGTGGGTAAGGAAAGTCATCAACAAATTTGCAAACTATGTGACATTGTGGCAAGGAATTCTATGAAACCTGTGAACAGAAACGCACTATACAGCTAATGGAACACAAAATTTGATTCAACAGAAAACAACTTATTATTGGTTGTTCAGAAGTAGACAGTTGGTAGCAAAGGAACAAAGACAAATATCATGGGAGGCAAAGGTAACTTGTTTCACTTCCAGTTTCTTTTTACAGTATCTTCTAGAAATTATTGCCATGGATCTTTAGCTGATTAGCCAGTTATATGCTTATCCCCTCTCGATTCTGGAAACAATGCCATACAGAAGACTACTGTATCTGTTTGATTTTGTGATAAATTCATGTTTTGTGTGGTGAGCAAAAATTGTGTGGAAAAAGATTTCAGTCTCTGCCACCGGTAAACAAGGCAGTGTGGCAGTATATAATTCAGATACACGTATGGCAAACTGTCAAACAGGTTTAGGTCTGGCCAAATTATCAGTGCTGCACCATCTTTAGAAGATATTAACACTATAGTTTTGTTATGTGTACTCAGCCAGCAATGTGCATGAGAGGTAATGGATTGCTTTTATGATACACAAACACAGAGGTAATTCCCCTCATTAGTCAACAGACCTGACTGACTTCTGAAACTTGAACCATTTAACCAAGATTTCAAGAAAAGCCACAGTCAGCCAATCAGCACATGGTTTCCAACTGTGATAAAATAATCAGCAAAAGACGTGATTGACTATTAGTGGCATGGTCGAGAAGGAACCCATTACTACTGGATATATATAAACATGAGTGGTGTAAGCTGAGCAGTGCAAATTAAAGTAGAGTTTGTACTTGAAAATATCTTTGGGATGTAAAACAAACTTATGAACATATGAACCTGAAGTATGGTAGAAGATAAACATGACAAATGCAAAAGTGAACGACAAAAAAGAAAGCTTTGACTACCTGAACGATTTTGGCTGAGACCGACGTGATAATATACTTTTCAAAAATCCAAAGTTAAATGTATCTCTTTCGTGTTAATTGGTAATATAAACAACCACAGAATAGTGAGTTGTAATCATAAATAAAGCTATTGGGTTAACAGTTACTAGTGTTACAATGATAATAACAATAATAATAATAATAATAATTATATAGCGCTTTATACAAAAGTTCTAAAGCGCTTAACAATGGAAGAACATCGAATAATAAAACTCACATTACCTAAGAAATAAAATAACGTTTAAAAAGATAAGTTTTAAGAGATGACTTAAAGGCACTGACACTGAGGCTACACCTAATATAGTTAGGAAGGCAGTTCCATAACTTTGGGGCAAATACAGACAAAGCTCGGTTTTTAGATTCGATGGAGGAACTTGAAGCTGAAACTTAGATGCAGACCTTAATAACCTATTTGGGGTGTCTAAGTGCAGAACATTGCCAATGTAACAAGGAGCTAAGTTATTAAGAGCTTTAAAAGTTATTAAAAGTAATTTAAAAGTAATACAATGTTCAACAGGCAGCCAACAAAGCTCCCTGAGTAATGGAGTGATATGGTCATACTTGCAGCCACCTAAAATTAAGCGAGCTGCGCAATTCTGTACAAGCTGCAACTTACGTAGAAGGCTGCCAGGAAGACCATATAGCAATGAATTACAATTATCAAGTCTTGAGGTAACAAAGGCATTAACTAAAATCTTTGTATGCTCAGTAGATAAAAATTTCCTAATACGATAAATATTACGAATACTAAAATAACAAGACTTGCAAATATCAGCAATATGGCACTCAAAGTTCAGTACACTGTCAAACGTGACACCAATGTTCCTGGCATACTTAGATGGAGGATCACAGATCACAGAGCCATCATTAAGTGCAACAGGTGGAAACTGCAAAGTAGGTCTAAATTGGGATCCAAGGATCAAAAGTTTTTTTTGGTGTGTTTTTAATTCATTACCCTCTGCTGCAAGGAACTCTGTAGTTTCTAGTGATTTTAAAACTCAAGTGAGGAAGTGTCCGATAAATAGGGCAAATGCACGTTTGACTTCTTGATTTGTCTATATCCTTGACCTTTGTTGTAGCATTTTTAATGTTATACATTATTAATATTATCATGGTCATTATTATCTTAGAATTGTTGTAAATTTTACATATGAAGAGCCACCTTTTAGTGGAAACACTGTAATAAAGCCATTATTATTATTATCATTATTATTATTATTATTATTATTATTATTAAGTTCGGTTTTATCACTATTCTACCTCATCACAGTCTACATTACAAAGGAATCACATGAGATTGCACGAGCAAGCCGCAGATCAGTGTGCAGTAAGCTTTCAGTTATGGCGAACGCAGAGATGAATGAGAGGAGTGAGAAAGACGGCAAATCTCTCTCTAGCGGAGAAGATGAAATGCATTGTTAGCCGAAGACGGAAATGACCATGACACCACCGGTGTTCATGCTATCACTCCCAATAAACTATGGGAAGCTATTCAAGGACTGCAAAAGAAAGTTGATCTTTGGCGGGAACGTCAACATGCATCACTGATGCTTCATTAAAGCAGAAAGTACCACAAACGTCCAAGGCAGAGTCAAAAATTGACTCAAACTCCCAACCGGGACCCTCAAAAAGAAAGCTAGAAAAACTTTGTCTGATTCCGATGCTGCATCGGCCAACTCTGATAGCGTCGAAGTTGACGCCATCCTTGGGGGAGAAGAACAAGATGGCGACTCGAGTGACAAGCTCTTGAAAGAGATTGAAGAGGAATACAACACGGCCAATAAAACAGGCCCAAATATAAATGAACATCTGGCAAATCTTATTAATAAGAGATTTGCTGGTAAACTCAAAGAAGCGAAGCTTAAAGAAAAACTAGAGCTGTATGTCCAACTCGGCAACTGTGAAAAATTGAAAGTGCCCCTCATGAACCATGAACTATGGGGTAAACTCAAACCACCGGTCAAATCACAAGACTCGCAAATGTCCAACAGACCGTTGTGAAAGCCACCATTGCGCTTGCAGAGGCAACTGAGGAAATAAGTAAAGTCAAAGGGAAGATGGATGGAAAACCAAAAATTATTTCCTCTTTGACCGATTCGCTTGCTCTGATGGGACATGCAACTTATGAGCTTTCATTATGGCGATGGGATATTATGAGACCCTCCATAAACAAGTAGCTTCGTGCCCTTTGCAATCAGCAAATCCGAGTAACGGATTTTTTCTTTGGAGATGATGTCCAAAGCAGTTTAAAACAATAAAAGAGTGCAAAAAAGTTGCCAGCCCTGTCACCCAAGGGCATGATTATAAGCAAGGCCATTCAGGAAGTGGACATCAAAGCCCTGTAATAGCAAGCCTTTTTTAGGGCATCGCAAGAGCTACAGCATGTTCAAAAAGAAACCATGGGCCTCAAACCAGAAGAGAGAGGACTCCAAGTGAGCCTAACTTCAACATTGCAAACAGTTATTCATGATGTAAGTAAATTTGAAACCCTATTACCAGTTATCGTTACAGGCTTAGAGCAAAGTGTGAAATGCTTTAAAGCAGGTAACCTTACTAGTTTCCTTTCCAACTGGAGAACTATTACATCTGATAGTGAAATTTTAGATATGATAACCAGTACAACCATTGGCCTTAAGTACCTGCCAGTCCAACACCAGGGTTGCCACCCATTGGGATAGAAAAAATTCCCTGACATTTCCCTGACTTTTCACTGACCAAAGACCAATTTTCACTGACCATCCTAGGCAAATCCTTGGGCAATAAAGCCAGTGGAAATCAATATCTTTGCAGGATTTTTTGAAACAAAAACACCTTTACTACCAAGGAATCTCCTTCCCAAACAAAATGGCTAACCAAACGTAAAATTCCCTGACTTTTCACTGACTTTCAGGTAGAATTTAGAAATTCCCTGACTTGATACACAATTCCCTGACTTTTCCCTGACCTTGAAAAAAATCTGTTTTTCCCTGACTTTTCCCTGACCGTGGCAACCCTGAACACAGGCCACCGGCCATTCAAGAGTTCTCAGATACCAAGTCACAAACAATTGAGACTGAGATCAAAAAGCTTTTAAACGAAGGTGTGATTGTCAGAACTGACCGGGAAACTGGTGATTTTATTTTCCCCATATTTCTGAGGAAAAAGGAAGATGGATCACACCGTATGATTTTAAATCTTAAAGCACTTAACAAGAGCATTGTTTATCAACATTTCAAAATGGATCCTATTGGTTCAGTGATTAAACTTATGCGACCAAATTGTTTCATGGCCACTATTGACCTCAAAGATGCCAACTATTCTGTGCCAGTATCGGACAAGCACCAAAAATATCTCGTTTCAGTGGAAAGGAAACTTCTACAAGTTTACTTGTTTTCCTAATGGGTTATGTCTCTGCCCTAGGAAATTTACAAAGCTCATAAAGCCAGTCTACTCTTGTCTTAGGTTACAAGGCCACATCTTGGCAGCTTATATTGATGACAATTACACTCAGGGTGACACTTATACTGAATGTCTAACTACTGTGCTTGAAACACTAAAACTGTTTGTTGCCTGATACCATCCCAAGAAGTTATTTTTCTTGGAGTTGTGTTAAACTCCATCACAATGACTGTTAGACTGACCATAGAGAAAAAACTAAAAAATTAAGAATGCATGCACAGCACTGCAGGAGAGGTCAAAATACACTATAAGAGAGGTTGCAAGTGTCCTACGACTACTGGTCTCAAGTTTCCCTGCTGTTAAGTATGGGCCATTGTATTACAGACAACTAGAATGAGAGAAATCACATGCTATCAAAGACAATAATGGCAACTATGAGGCCTTTATGTCACTCTCCACAGATGCCAAAACAGAACTACAATGGTGGATCCAAAACATTGAGAACTCATTCAATGTTATAAATCATGACCCTCCATCTCTAACAATTAGCACTGATGCATCAAAAATTGGATGGGGAGGTGTTTTCAATGATATGACTTGTAGGGGCCACTGGACACCGTAAGAAGCTGAAGAGCATATCAACTTGAGTTAATGGCTGCATTCTTTTCACTTCAAGCTCTTGTGACAAATCTAAATAATAAACATGAGAGACTGAAAATTGATAATACAACAGCAGTGGCAGCAATAAATAACATGGGCACTAATCACTCTGTAAAATGTAACAAAGTGGCTTCAGATATCTGGAGTTGGTGCATGGCTAAAAACATCTGGATTTCTGCAGAACACATTGCAGGAAAATGTAATGAAGCAGCTGACAGACAGTCAAGGGAAATAAACACCAATACTGAGTGGATGCTGAACTCCACTCTTTTAAATAAAGCCCTTGACAAACTGCAAGCTCACCCAGATATTAACATGTTTGCATCGAAACTCAATAAATAATTTCCAACATATACTTCCTACAGACCTGACTCTGGAGCATACTTAGTAGATGCATTCTCGGCTCAGTGGAATGAACTAAACGGTTATTATTTTCCCCCTTTCAGTACGATTCCCAAGGTTCTTCAAACACTGGAACAAGACAAAGCCAAGGGGGTAGTGGTAATCCTCAAATGGCCAACTCAGGTGTGGTACTCAATGGCTATGAGAATGCTGATAAGCTGTCCAGTTCTTCTGCAGCACAGTGCCAGACTACTTGTGTTACCCAGCCACCATGAGAAAGTACACCCATTACACAAGAAACTGGATTTGTGGCCCACAGCACTAGGGCAGCATCCACCAGTGCTGCTGCCAAAGCAGGAACCCCATTAGAAGTTATTCTGGAATCTGCAGGATGGTCTAACTGCAGAACATTTGCTAAGTTTTACCAGAAACCAATCAATGCTCCATGTAATTTTGGCTCAGTATTGTTAGAGGCAAATACAGTCTGCCAAACCTATTTCTTGTAAGTTGAAGTTTGATGTGAATTCTACCGATTCACAGTCAGGAACAGAGGAGTCACGTGCCCATCCAACATATATATTTTCATACAGGACAAATTTATGTATTTTACTTGTCCCCACCCTATTCATTTTCCTGTGCTCATTCACTGTTAAATACTGATCTGGCTTGCTCACGCAAACTCATGTGACTCCTCTGTTCCTGACTATGAATCGACAGAATTCACATCAAACTTCAACTTACAGGTAAGTTTCGTTTAATCTTTAAATTTAACTTCAACTTATTTAGCAACACCCAAGAATAGATATCCGATAAACAGGCTTGAATGCGAAGAGACCACTGCAGATAGACAGCATGAAGATGAATCAAAAGAAAAATAAATCTGGGAATCATCCGCATATACATGAAACTCCATTCCAAGTTGACGTATTATGTCACCCAGCAGAGAGGTATGTAACAAATAAAGGAGTGGTCCCAAAACAGATCCCCGTGGAACACCAAAAGTGACATCAGTAGAAGAGGAGTCAGAACCATTAATGCATACAAATTGTAGTCGATTATCAAGATAGGATCAAAACCATTGTAGAGCCTTTCCTTTGATGACAAACCTAGATTCGAGTCGATGAATCAAAATACCATGATCAACCGTATCACAATGCAGACAGGTCAAGCAGTAATGGGAACACAGTTCCTCGGTTGTCAACAGCCTTCAATATGTCATTGCGAACTTTCAGAAGTGCGGATTCCGTGCTGTGGTGACGCTTATAGGCAGATTGCAAAGATTCACCAAGATTGTTATCATTAATGTAATTAACAAGTTGAGCGGCCACCACTTGCTCAATAACCTTCGAAATAAAGGGCAAATTTGCGACGGCAAAAGTTTCTAAAATCATCAGAATTAAGGTTGGACTTCTTTACAAGTGGTATAATCAGAGCAGTCTTAAGGGCCACCGGCATAAACGCAGTGTCCAGAGAGCAGTTGACCAAATCAGTGATGACAGGGAGAAGAACAGGCAAGCATCCAGTAAGAACAGAGGCCCGGACAGGATCCAATGCACAAGACTTAACCTTGCAGGACTTGAAAACAGTGGCTATGCACGCGGTCGAAACTCTTTCAAAGGATGTTAGTTCACACTGACACGATATAGATGGAATAATTGAATAAACAGCATCAGTAATAGGCTGCGGTAATCCTTCCTGAATGAGGTAAATCTTATTGTTAAAAAATGAGTTGACATGATCAGCTAAGTCAGCGTCAGAGTTGCAGAAGGGTAATGCAGTTCAGCTTTCTTATGAAGAAGACTGTTGATAGCTTGAAAGAGGACTTGCTGATTTCCATGATTATCCTCGATTACAGAGGAAAAATAAACTTCTTTAGCGTTACGAACAAAATCATTGACTACACGACACTGATCCAAAAATAAGCGATTATTAAGGTCACTCTTCGTGGTACGCCATTTTCTCTCCAAGTTTCTTCTCAACTTTTTCACCGATCTTATCTCCTCGGTAAACCAAGGCGCACGTGAAAGAAGAGTGACTGCCTTCTAAACAATAGGAGCATGAAGGTCAATTAATGTACGAAGGGTAGAGTTGCAACAGACAACAAGAACATGTCGATCATCAATAGGAGTTGAAGTAAGTAACTTGGAGTTCCTCAAATCCGAAAAAAAAAATTACCAATGTCAAAAGAACGCATTTTACGGAACACACGCAATTTAGACTTGGTGACATGTTTCATGAAATTGAGGTGACAGTGGATTAATAAATGATCGGAAAGTAGCGAATTAAAGGTTTCCAGCTTGCTGAGGAAGTTTTCGTCGTATCTAGTAATCACAAGGTCTAAAGTGTGCCCATTAGAGTGAGTTTCTGAATTGACAGGCTGAACCAAATTAAATGACTGTAGAAGGTTAACAAACTGCTTTGCGATATAATCCGATGCATCAACATGGAGATTGAAATCGCCGATCAAAAGTAGATAACCAGTAGTGGTTGAAACATAATTTTGATAGTGTGAAAAATCATCAAAAAACAATGACGTACTGAGACCAGGAGGGCGATACAGTAGGATTAGGAGGACAAAAATATCCAGAAATCCTTAAAGTCAGTTCGATGGATTCAAAAGAGTCATAATGTCCACAAGGAAGAGTTTCAACATTAAAATAATCCTTTAAAACAACTCCAACTCCTCTGATAGAATTTATAACCACCAGGACAAATATCACAACTGTAGTACTGATCATGATCGTCCCTGTGAAGCCATGTCTCTGTAACAGCAAATATATCGAAATCATAATCAGCAATGTAATCATTAATGATACGAGACTTATTACAAATTGAACAAGCGTTCAAAAGGGCAAAATCAAGTTTAGGATCTCTAGTGATCTTGCTACAAGAATCAATACTAATAATACTAAGATTGCATTGGTCTGATCCATGTTCAAGATGGTATTTGTACTGGTGATATGCAAATCGGTGACCGCCACCTTAAAGAACAGGGATATTCAACAAGAAGCCATTTCGATCTCGACCACCTCTTGAACCACGAAAAATAAATAAGCCAGCCAATTTCAAGTGAAAACAATGATCCGATGATAGCCGATACAGGTGGCATGTGAGACGACAAATCTTCAATAATTCATTTCTAGAGTAACATATTGCAGTTGAGCATTGTTGACAATGTTGATCATCAAGATGGTGGGAAAGTTCATTTTGATTCAGGTGAATACCACGAGGACCAGGATTAGGAGAGATTTCACCACAAATAGTTATCAGTGGTAGAATTGTGTAGCGGCAGACTCAAGCAAATATAGCCATGTTTACACCATTTGCAAACTGGTCTGAGTGACTTCAGGTAATGAGAAGATGACATTACAGAGCACTGAATTGCCGTCGAAGTGATGAAGTTAACCTAACATGCCACAAAGTGGTCTTGAGAACGGCAAAATAGATTATTAAAGCCTGAGAAACATCGCCAGTTGTACTCATCACACGTTTGAAAGTGACGATAAGAAGCCAAAACGGTTACGTTCAACAGAATAAGAATAAAATTAAGGAGCACCAAATACGTGATTGCAGCCATCACAGTGCATACATAATGACAATGATTGGTTCCTAGACAGGGTTAAATATGTAAAATCATGTAACAGACAATTCAGGGAAAGTTGTACAGTGGTATTTGAAGGTAAAATTGGTATTTGTAGACTTAGTAGCTTCCAAGTAAGCTCCAAACAATGCACTGCGGAAACCAACAAGTATGAGCTCTTTTTGAGTAAAATATGACAAATCAAGCCCAACCAAAATAGTTTACCATTCTTCTTGCCCTTACCATTCCAGAAACAAAACCCTACTTCTTTTTTTAAATAGTTCCCTGTTGACCATATCTGAATTTGTGATGTTTTGGACTGTGCTTCTGCTTATATCACCGATAACACTGTCATTTAATTAAATTTGGATTATTAAAGATAAGGCTTGTGTGGATTTGTAATGCACCTTTTTGCTTCACTGGCTGTCCAGGCTTTCAGCACAACAGTTGAATACAAATTATTGTCAACAGTTTTTTTGACTGCAAGACTTCCTCTGTTCTCTGTCCTTTCTTTTACACCTTATGAATGCACTGCTCGGTACTGCCTATTCCTGAAACAGATTTCACTACACCTACATAAAGACAACACCACCCAAGCATAAGTTCCACAGCATCCCATCTTCTACTGCTTTCATAGTGAGGTCCTGCAGAAAACACCACCATCACTCACACTTCCCTAACAGCCAAGAACCACAAACGAAAATTGATATTTGAGGCCTACACATGCAATGAGTACCAAAGTGTAGTATCTCTTGCAGCTGCAATACCATGAGCCACTGTTGTTTAGACAAAGTTGACGAATGTGCTTTCAATCACCAGCACCTGGACAATGTGGAAAGTGCCACTTATCTCGAAATTTCTTAGCAATGGTGGGCCACTCAGGCTCACTTTGTTGGCACATTACAGTTACGGCAGACCTTCGCTGGTGAAATGTTCGCAAATGTCATTTCTTTATGCTTCAAAATGTTAAAACCATGTGTGAGTTATTAATGAAAATGTATTTTCAATGAATCTTTCACAGTCTGCAAAGGTGTGAAAAGCCAAACAGAACCTGTCACCCCAAGAAATTTGCCATGGACTGGGCTTATCTGCCATGGCGTCCACACGCTTTTTGTAACGCTCCGCAATATGGGTTCATTTGCCTTACTCTGAATGTACCTTTTGACATCTGAGTAAGCCCAGTGTTAGTTTAACCTCAATTAAGCTTTAGTTCTTTGGCTTTGTTTAACCTGTTAATGGGAAGAAAGCACTCCAAGAGAGGTTCGAGTTCGTCGGTTAATAGCGAGGACATGTCAACTGACAGCCGAATCAAGGAAGCTATAGATGCCCTAAGAGAGGCCATGGAGGTAGGATTCGCAGGTTTGCGATCTGACATGGATAAATTGAGGTACGAATATAAAAGACATTGAAAAAAATTGAGTGCGAGATTAAAGAAAATAACCAGGGCCTGAACGCAACTCAAGGCGATGTGAATTACTCAAAGAAAAGACAGAGAAGGATCTTAAAAAACGAGTGAGGAAATGGCCGCCCTGCGAAGTAAAACTGAATGGTTACAGCAACGGCTAAACGCGAAATAGCAAACAATATTAAACTTGAACAGTACACCCGAAGGGAAAATTTACGTTTCAACAATATACAGAGGAAGAAGACTGCAAAGCGTTTTTGTATCACATTATTAATAAGGATTTGGCTTCCGCACAGGTTGTCGAAACGTCAGTCAACAACAACAGTCCTTCTCAGGACTCCAGTCACCCAGATGACCATTTTCAATCGAGGTATGTTACTCCTGGGTTCAAACCATTTTCTTATTGAAGGAAGATGTTGGCCAATTATTGCTAAGTTTTTAAGCCGCGAAGATCGGGATGAGGTCTGGAGAAATAGAGGCAAGCTCAAAAATTCTGTTGACCACTCTGACGCATACATAACAGAAGACATCGCCAGAGCAATTCAAGAAGAGCGTAAAATTCTTATTCAGGCCATGATGAAGGCGAGAAGTGAGCACGGCTTGAACAATGCAAAAGTCGTTGGAAGATTTTTAATAATAAACCACGAAAGGTATAACTTTCAAAACGTTCCAGATTTTCTAAAGTAATTTGTATTTCCTTCCTTTATCATTAATTTGCATTCTTCTCTCTTTTTGACTTCTTTCTCTCTTATCAAAATAGGCTGATAATGAACCCTTTTGATTGCTTTGGATTATAATTCACAGGCTGCTAAGAATCCGCTCTGAAATGTTTTTTATTAGGTATGTTAATATTATATGGTCTTTGTGTTTTCTTAACAATGGTTTTCATAACTTCTTTAACATAAATCTCTCTCTGTTGTGTCACTTTTGTTTCTCAATGTCTTTCGTTACTTCTGTTGCAATTTAATTCCTTTACCACTCAATGGCTTGCCAGCTTGGAACATCCACTTTCTTATCTTCTTTTAAGTAACAGTGCATTTCAGTGTTTGTTCTCTTAATGTGAGAGGACTAGGGGACAGCTTGAAGAGACGTGAAGTTTGTAATTGGCTCAGAAAGAAAAAATACTCTGTCTATATGCTTCAAGAAGTGCACTGTTCTGAAAAGACAAATCCCTTGTGGTCTTCTGAATGAGGTTACAAAACGATTTTCTGTGGTAATGCTATTAAATGGGGTGGCGTTGCTATGTTGTTCAATAATAATTTTAGTTTTGACATGAGAAAATTCTTTTTCGATCCACACGGTAGATACATCATTTGCGACATCCAGATTGATCAGAAATGCATGATGCACTGATGACCCGAGTTTCTTTGAAACCTTACTCGTCCATTTGCTCCAATTTCAGTGTTATGATTTATTTAGTTTTATTTAGTTTTATTAACTATTAGGCAGGACTTGAAATGGAACGATCATATTGACAATATCACTGTGAAAGCTGCAAAGCGCTTATATTTGTCAAGAGAGTTAAAGAGAGCTGGAGTTAGTTGGAATGACCTTCTGTTATTTTATTGTAGAGCAATAAGATCAGTTCTTGAATACGCTTGTATGCTTTTTCATCAAAGCCTTCCTCGATATTTGTCTGAAGATCTTGAGCGTATCCAAAAACACGCAATGCTTATTATTTTGCCAGATTATAAGTACCGTGACACACTAAAGACAGCCAACATTGACACCTTATATGACAGACGTGAGTCGCTTTCTTTAAAGCTTTTTAATGAGATCTCACATACCAATGATCATAAATTAGCTAGTCTGCTTCCACCAAGGTCTCAATGTAGAAAATTGAGGAATAATAGAACATTTGATATTCCAATTTGTAAAACAGATCGTTACAAGAAGTCTTTTATTATTAGCCATCTTCATTGGATTAGTGTTTTTCCAATTTTTCAAGTATAGGTTGATTTTCTCCTTAAATAGTTTTATCGTTTTTATATCAGCAATATACTTAATAATTTTTACTTATAGATATTTATTACAGTAATGTACTTTTACTGCACGTAATTCAGTCGAAAGACTGCAAGGTGTATATTTTTAATAAATGTTATATCTATCTCATCTATCTCAATTCCTGGAAAATGCATTTCACAACCTTTCCATAGATATATGGTTTATCGTTGTTGCGCTCAAGCACGTTAAAACGTTTTTTCACAAATGACACCCATGAAGGTCTTTCAGCACAGTACAAATGACTTTACATACAAAGGGAATCACCTTGCTTAAGCACTTTTACATATACCAGGGTTCGTGCACTTTTCTAGAGCAACAATTCAAGGACTTTTCAAGGACTTTCAAGGACCTCATTTTGAAATTTCAAGGACCTCTTTTTATTTACGTCGAGAAATTTACCCATGAAAATAGTCTAACAATACAATACTTTTTCAGAGGCAATCTTTTCTAAGAACCTAGATGTCAGCACCTATCAAAGAATGCTCTACTGTATTAAACCACAGAACTACAGCTGGTAGTAAAGATGTTTACCATATAACTTTTAACTAAGAACTTGTTTTTCCGCACATTAATAGAGTGATTAAGCCTTAACCAAAGTATCATCGGCCAAACATGTGAAAAGTGTACGTGGTTGAGGTATGCACATTGCTCATTCTCCATAATGTACATGTATGATAATAATGCAACGGCACTGGTAACCATTTGTGGCTGCCGACTTCTGACTGTTTATGTTGTTTTTTGTTTGTTTGTTTGTTTGTTTTTTTGACATCAGGTGATTCCCTGAGGGAACTGCACATGTTTTGACATTTCTTTTTAATTTCCTGACATTGTTTGGAGCTTCTTGGAAAATAGCTTTCCAACATAATATAAGTAATATAAGCCCTGTAAGCCTTGGCAGTAACACCATTCTTGACCCCACAGCTTGTCACATTTGCATGAAAGACTGTGCGTATGACTTGAGCAGTTGATTATCTTTACTAAAGTTTTCAGTGGTTGAAAATGCAGGTCAATAAAAGTTCAAGGACTTTCAAGGACCAGAAATGCATAGGAGAGATTTTCAAGAACTTTCAATGTATTTGCATACTTCAAGGGTTTTCGAGGGTTTTCAAAAAAAACATCCTCAAAATGCAATTTTTTTATGCTTCAAGGTCTTCAAAATCCTATTTTTTGGCAGTTGCCCCACCCTGCTGATAAGAATGCTGAAGGCTTATAATAAGCCTGTGTGACAAAGTCACTCATCTCACTCAACATCAGCATTTAGAGCAACATTTTGAACACAAATACTGAGAAAAAATTATTAAAATCATTAATCAACAATTTCAATAACAACCAGAAAAAGGAAGGAAGAAAATGTATCTGGCACGGAAAGTGAGCAAACCAATGAAGACAAGCTTAATAGTAGTAGTGAGGAGAGTTTCAAACTACTACCATTGACACAACAGATTGCGAAGGTTTCATGGCAAACATCAAGCAAGTGGTACTGCTTCTTGAGATAATTTGTTTGAACAATACGCAAACAGGCCACTAGGTGATGAGGGATGGTTAGAGAATTACTGGAAAGAAGAAAAGTCAGCTGGAGCAAAATTTGACGAAATGCATAGAGAACAGAGCACATGTTGGACAAATGAAATGAGATATTTTGTGAAAATTAGAGGACGTATTTTGACTGCCAGTTATCTAGTATTTTGAAAACACCTCCTGGCTGCTGGATACATAGACACTTTGTTTCATTTAAGTTACTCATTCCTGTTTTACTTGCCATAAGCTCATGAAAAAAAAAACCTTTTTGTAGTTTAAGACCGTTTATTTATGTATTGTTTTGTAACTATCTTCAATTAGTGCCTACAGAGAATTTCAAAGTCTTGCTTATGGTTTCAAACACAAAGCCGACGCTTTTCCCAGCACCCACATATTTGTCCTCATCAACTTTAAGGCGATACATTTCTTTCACTGTCTTTGCTTGATTGGGTGTTCCTCGCCAAAGAAAGAAATCTTGTGCATTGATTTATTATTCTTTAGATCAGTTTGTTTGTTACATCATGCTGCAATGCATGTTTCAGGCCTTTTCAACGAACAAGCAATGAAGTACAGCAAAAATGAGAAAGAATCAGAAGTCATATGTTCCTGAACATATGTCCTGGCTCCTGCTTGATGGAGAGGAGATCACATGTAATGCCAATGCAGGGCCAAAATGGCAGAAAATTTCAGACTTCCAAACATTATAAAAAATTTGCATTTTAAGGAAATTGAAAAATTTTTTTGCAGAAGTACACTGGGTGACAAACAGATTCAGATGATAAAATTTAAAAAAAAATGGTTAAAAAAAATGACCTAAAGGCACAAAAAAAGCCCCATGTGTACATGTCTGACATCCTGATAGCATTTTGATAATGATCCTCAAAACCCTGTCCAGCTGCCGAACATCTACAACTTTGAAATTCAACCAAAAAAAAAAAACGTACACATGTACTTAGTTGCCTGGAGGTTTCAGTTATTGAGGGTTCAAGTTACCGGGGAGTCAGCTGTATTCAATATCCATAACCACTGACACATTTTTACTTTCTTAGCAAAAATTCACTACAAAACAAAAGTACTGTTCACCATACCCATCTCAATGCTTGTAGAAGAAATGCCTTCTTCCTTTCTGGCAATGTCAAAAGATCATTTTTGATTTTTTCATAGTCAAGAGAAGGATTGTAAGGAACATCAATGCTTTCTGCTAGCCTGAAAGAAATAAGGAAAAGGGAGTTAAAACTCTACAAGTCATATTTACTGCCATCTACACTGGAAAAGATTAATCTTTCCAGGGTTAACTGGACCAAAGGAAGGCAGCATTGCTGAGTGGTTACTGCACTGGACAATATCAAGTTATATTGCTCATTTAACAAAAGGACATATTGTTAGTGCTGTTTTCCTTAACCATTGCAGAAGGATGACTTCTTTTAGAGGCTACGTTTACTATTCCTGGATCTTTTCAGATGCTGAAGAGAGTTTTCCTTTTAAACTCTGAGACCCTGCAAACAACTTTCAGACTCCACTTAACCCTGTGCTGGGTTTTCACCATTTACTTTTGCATTCACATGTTGATTCATTTTAACCTAGCTTTTTGCAGAAGCTTGGAGTCAGGTTTTGGTGCAAGATCCAAACACATGTTTTCCATTTAGTTCTGTATTTTTTGGCAGTTCCATTTGGCCAAAATTGGTAGGAGAGCAAGTTTCATGAAGTTCATTGACAATTTTAAAGAAAGTGCAAGCAGATGACACTGCACTACCATCTACATCATAAGGATTACTAATGTACACACAATTCAAAATTTGAAATAATGACAGAAAAAACTATTACAACAATTGGACTGCACACCTTGAGAATACTACATAATTA
>BLFK01000118.1:400209-402709 GCA_014634185.1 Astreopora myriophthalma | reverse complement strand
TCCTTCTGTGCTTCCTGTTGTTTAGCAGTTTGCAAAATCTAGTCATCTTTCTTTAGTTTATCCGGTTTTGTAACCATCTTCCTCTGCTATTTGTTATTTCACAGTCAAACAGTTAGTGTAATACAGTACATTAATGGAGGCCCCCTCCTTTCGGCATGTAATATCTACCGTTAAATACATTCTCAAAGCTGCTTGTTTCCTGTATCTCACCACATAAAGCTATTTGAAGCGTGCACTGGTGAAAACCAATAGTTAAATACCATACAGATCCAAACATTAATTCCAAGTATGTACATGTAGTAGAAGCACAGGAACAGAACCAACAAAGTTATAAAGGTACAGAACTGTACTAAAGATGGAACTGTTCAAAACCTGAAGGCCTTCAGTTGTTGATTAACACAACTTGTGTCAGTTAATAATTAGCAGCAATTAATGTTTGTTACATATTAGGTGTGTAGTTCTTGTTAATTGCATTGGAGGGCAAAACAAAGCCAGTCTGTCCCTTGTTGGCTATCAAGAGCCCCATGGTTGGTAGGAATCCCTTTGAGCTATTCTGATCACTCAGCTAGGGGAGCGTGTACTTCTGCAGCCACTACAGCGCAGGTCTGTCTGCTAGGCTTATCTTGGAAGCAATGGACTGGGCTTCTGCACAGAGCTCTGAATGCTTTTACCACAGAAAGCAGGCCAGTGATGCCTTTGCCAGGGTAGTATTGGATAGCTAGGTTTATCCTGAACAGCGACCTCTTGCTTGGTTTTATATATATCTTATATATATATTGTCCTTGATGGCAGTATCGCTTTGGAATTCTGTACTAGTACCGCACCTATCAGTCAGAGAGGGGCGAACCAGAAATTCTCCAAGGAGGGTTAGTACCTACCTGACAAGGAGATGTGGTTCTGCGAACCCCTGATAAACTTGTACGCGCAATACTGGTCCCCAAACCATTGGAGCTATCTTTTCCTCCTTACCATTCTACCGCCAATCAATGAAGCCTCACCCTCCATTACTGTGAGGAAGAGTGCATGCACTTTCATTTCTTTCATATTGTGGTACCCAGGCAATGAGTTGTGCAACATTTGCACCAGTACTGCTTGTGGCCTTGAAAACCTCAATTAGCTGGACATGTTTTCCTTTATTCCATTTTGATACTTGATGAATGACTTCTAAATTGTTCCAAGTTTTCTGAATTTCTCTTTCAGCATTTTGACTTGTTTTCCAGAGAAATATTACACATTCAAGTACTTCACAAATTTTTTTTTGTGCTGCATGAAATGCATGTGCGTAAATTTTTCAATTCTAAGTTATTAGTTATTCGTTCAGTAAATAATGAAAGAAATAAGTTCACCTAAATATGGAGAAGTGAGGTAACCATTCTTTTTAAGTTGCTGCAATTGGACAAGTTCAGTATTCTCAATGTGCATGAGTAAAATATTATGAATGTGTTTTTGTAATCGACAGCCCGTTATCAATGGTGTGCCTATGCCAAAAAAAGAAAAAGAAATTCCATTGCTCCAGCAGGCAAAGTTCAAATGTTGAAGATGTCAGCATTATATACAAGTGTCTGTTTTGTCTGTTATCAGCTACCTAAAAAGTCACGTGCAAAATGAAAAAAACAGAAAATTTCCATATGTTCTGAACAAGTTGCATCAACAGAGTAAGCCGCATGTTAAGCACTTCCTTCATCACTACTGTTGTGTTTGGGAATTAAATCGTTTCCTCAAAATCTTTGATCTAGATCCTCTTAAAACTCTTTGAGTGCCTTGAAATGCAATTCTCAAAACTCAATTCTCATTTCTCAAAAATCAGAACTTGAAACTTGAGCCTCAAAACTCAATGCTTGATTCTCCAAAACATCAAGGTTTGAGTTTCAAGACTGTCAACTTACATTTGAACAGTGTTTGACCGGTACTGTAAGAGTGGGCAGCCAAAACTCCACTGTAGCCTAAAAGTTGCTGTAAAGTATGTCATGAAAATTAGGGGTCAGCACACTTAAAAGAAAGATTACAGATAAAAGTGTTCTATCCACTAAATTGCTATCCTTGTGTTTACAGCTTTTCATCAGTGTGTTTGCTCAGTGTGTGAAGCTGGTGTATTTCAATGTAAATTGTGCATGCAGTGAGTATGTGCAGTCATTTGCCCACAATAAAAGTTGGAATATATATATATATACAGCATATATACAGCATGGTTTCCGGGCAAAACGTTCAACTGTAACGCAACTAATCCTAACTATTCATGATATGGCCAAGACTATTCAAGATAACAAGTCTGTCCATGCTGCTGTATTAGATTTTAGCAAGGCCTTTGATAAGGTTCCACATAAACGCCTTATCATCAAACTACAGTACTATGGCATCCGTGGGCCACTACTTAACTGGTTTGAATCATTCTTAACAAATCGTTCCCAGACAGTGGTGTGCGATGGAAAACACTCTGACCCTGCCCAAGTTACATCTGGAGTGCCCCAAGGGACTGTGTTGGGCCCACTGTTATTTTTAC
>BLFK01000118.1:383218-398789 GCA_014634185.1 Astreopora myriophthalma | reverse complement strand
AGCACTCTTTATTAATATGTAGTAGTCTTTAGCCAATCAGGAGCAAATGCACAGTGCACTTTGCCAATCAGGGTCAAGTAATTATGCTTGCCCACTTTGAGCAGGGGATTAAGAAAAATACCTTCTTCATATGCCAATCACCTTTCAGAACTTTTGTCCTCTATGTTATGAAGGGGAAAAAGACCATGAGCATAACAATCTACAATGCATATAGTCAATTGAACAAGGGACAAAACAACAAAAATTAATTGTTATAACATTTGGGACTGTTAATTATTATGTTCATTGAAAAGCTAACTGTATTTATACACTACCTACAATGACAAAAGGTTTTACCGTCTTTAAAAGTATTGATTCTGACATACTGATATTGATACTGATATACTTACTGTCCCTGGCTTGCTGATATCAACTGATTGTCCATTTGAAGGTGCAAACAGTCTTACACAAATGTTTTGCAGATACTCAGGTGTTACCTTTAAAAAGAAATTTAAAATTACACCAAATGATTCCTGCTGGCACGTGCTTCAATACAACACAATATTACAAATTCTATAGGTATATATGCTCCCTGATGCAGCTGAAGTGCAAAGTTTTTTCAAGCACAAATAACATCTAAAAAGTGGAATACTTGTTAAAGTGTTTACTTAATTACTTAAACGTATCAAAACAGTGCAAAGCAACGATGGTGATGCACATAGTGACTCATCACAAGTTGATTCTGCCTGGGTTGGCAAGCAAGAGCAAAAAACTAATACCCTCTCCTTGAATCAATCTGACTGCAGGGATTTGGAATTGTAACCACTTCCATGCTTTGAAAAAATGATGCTCAAATAAGGCATGTATTACTTCGTAATTCACACATACCATGTTACCACGCACTGTATCTTCCAGAGAGTCAACAAGTTCAGCAGCAATGCCTATGAGTTTGTGGTAGTCGGCCTTGAGACAAATATAACAAACAAGCAACAATACGCTGAATTTTTGGACGTATATTTTGACTGAACAAATATCTAAAAACTGTAATGATACCGGTAACTAAGTGTAATGATACCGGTAACTAATTTTTTGCATTGACAAGTGGTCCATTTAACAGCTATGGTAAGAATAGTCCATTGGCTTGCCATTAGTAGCTTAAGGCCAGTTGATATCCATGGATGGAACATAAGAATTTTTACTCTGGGGCTCCCCAGCTAGGATGAGGATGACATACTTCCACCCATTGAGCTGCAACTGGAGACTGCATTGCTCCAATCATCTGCAATGCCTTACTAGGCCAGCATGTCACTGCCAAGCACATTTATGCCACTTTTGCAGATGTTCATGAGAAACAGACAGGCTTTCTGCTGTATATGAGTTTCTTGTAGGTACAGGATTTGGCAATCTTTCATTTGGTGTACATGACTACTCCTGAGCATAGTTTTCTTCAATTGATGACTCCACTGTACGAGAATCTGAGGACTTGACCGCATACAGGGATTCTTTCTTTTCCCTGTACATCTCCGGAAGCTGGTGGCCAATCATACCTACAGTGGAAATTTTGGCTGACAAGATAAACTTAGCCAGTCTCTGGAGCCAAACAACGAGGACACAAGTAAAGAGATATAGAGATCCTTATGCAGTTGTTGCCATCATTCCTGTATCAGAATTTGTTTCTATAGACTGTGACTATGACAGCACTAAGCAGGGATGTCAAGTTGTTCCACAGTAGTGTGCTTAACGAGGAATGGAGGAATGTCATCATTGCATGGGGCTTTACCAAGAGAAAAGTTGTGGATGGCATTCCTGAGCTGTTCCTTTGCTGGCTTTGCATCTGGATCATCCAAGAATCTATACTGGATACTCAACAAGACTAAATCTGAAAAACGGATTTAATTTACCTCCTGTACCTGGCCATAGTGAATGTCAAAGACTAATACCTGTATCTTGGAGAATCTCTTCTCATACTGTAAAAATTGCTCCTGTCTTCTTGTAAGCTGGGTCTGTAACTTTTTAAGTTCTTCGTGGTATACCTTCCTCTGTCTTTCATTTTCAGCTGAAGTCATTTTGTACAAATCATAAATTTTTGGCCTTTCCTGGGATTTGAGAGCCACTGAAAGAAACACTTCCAACTTATTCTTGAGATCAGAGTTCCATGCGCTCTGCAACATAAACAGAAATGGAGCTTATGATGAAAGCAAAAAAACAAACTATGTACAACGTAACAACAAGGTATACACCTCGGGTAAGAATTTACTAAGATTATTCTTATTTCTGAATTCCATCTTACTGAGAGATTGTCTAATCGGCGTGGGTGGGTGGATCGTGCATTGTGGGTTGTGCGTCGTGGGTCATGTTTGTTTGAAGCGACCCGGTCCATGGACCACCCTAACCCTAATGCTAACCTTAGGCCTAAATGCTACACTAAGAGAATATTTAGGCCTAAGGTTAGTATTAGGGTTAGGGTGGTCCATGGACCGGGTCCCTTCAAACAAACATGAGCCAAGACCCACGACGCACAACGCACGACCCACGACGCACGATCCACCCACCCACGACCCACCCACCCACGACCCACCCACCCACGCGATTTAGCCTCACCCTCTTACTGAAGGGCTTGTAACTGAAATGTCCTACATTGCATGATTACTTTCACCTGCAGGCTGAAGTACAGTGTTCAGATCTTAATTTGAGAGCTCAAATACATGACGAATTAGCCTGTCGCATTTCCTAATACTGAAGTGCATAAATCAGGATGGTGGACCCAATTACTGCAGATTCAGAGTGTCTTTGCTCAGTGGCCAAGGAATAAATGGATAACAATCTCTTTGACATGAAACATAGCCTATGTGCCAAAACTCTGGTAAGTGTTGACATCTATCCACCTATAGCAAACATATATTGCCCTTTTCTCTTTAACGTTTTTGCTTTTCATGTGTGAAAAATCTTAGCAAAATTGGCAGTCCCTTGGTCCCACAACCTATTTTTTCTGGCAAGTAGGTATAAACAATATAATGAACTTGGACTCTGCATGATATCATGGACTACATCACATTCAAAAATCCAAGCCATAATTTATTAGTCCAACATTAGGCATGCACTGCTACTGTCAAAAGGGGCCTTAATAGAAATATCAACCATCACTGTACGGTAGAAACAAGCATGGTGACCCCCTTTTTAATTACATTTTTATTATACCCTTCACTTGTTAAAACAAGGTTATTGTACTCTCACGTAATATAGTTCACTTCATAACATTAATATTTTGATTGTGAGTTTGGTTTTGTTGAGTGACCATTAAAGCCTGGATAAATTAGGAAACACTGTTGCAAACACATGTTTCCCACTTTAGCTGTGCAGAGGCTGTGCTCCGAACACATGCACAGACCGTAAAGCAGCTACCAGGGGTGCCATATACATATGCTTATGGCTCAACCCTGTTGAGCTGCATTGTAATCTCTCATTCTAAGCTAGACAGTTAAAAAAACATTGCCATTTCCCAGCCAACAGTTAAAATTGCAGTCAATTCACAGCTATCAACCATCACAAACCTCTAACTACCGTATTACCACATTCATGACCAGAAATTAAATTTTGAACATATCAACTTTAAAAATTCCATTAATGACATAGCAATTTTTCATGGACAATTCGGTCCAAGGGGGAAAGGCGCAATGAGGTTATCCCTATGTGAAGCGCCAAACCAGACAGATGATATTACATTCACAAAGGCCAGACCACAACACCGGGGTCTACTCCCCCTACTCTTCGCGAACAGTGTGTGTGTTCCCTCACGCTATCTTGACGCAGACCATCATATAAAAAAGCTATCTTTCATTCTGTATTGGGCACTTGATTCGAAACTCACAAAACACCGACTCTTTCAATTCAGAGCGGCGGCGGCGAATAAATATCCCAATAATTACAATATGTAATTATTCATCTTTTTAGCTCTGCTCCTAACAATAGTGAGCAAACATGCAGCATGTTTGCTATATAAAATATTTTCAGGCTGCATTACGGTATTACAACAGTGTGGGTTCTTTAATGTCCCCCGAAGTTATTACGAACAAGGGATGCGAGACGGGACCTACGGTTTATCGTCCTTATTCAAGAAGACTAGAAAGTCTAACCACTTACAGATGTCATTGCAAAGACAGCACGTTCTCCTCAGTAATTTAAAGACCCTGAGTGACGCTCCGGCCGAGGTTTGAACCCACGACCTCCCGCACGATAGTCCCATGCTCTACCAACTGAGCTAACCGGTTGGCGGTTAGCTCAGTTAATGCTTGCTGATGGAGACAACTGAGGGGTACAGGTCAACTTGGAAAATTAAGATTATTACCATAGTGACTTTGGTGGCAGCTTTTTATTGAAATGTAATTTTGATGAAAATTTTTTACCAAGAACTTTCCCAAAGTTCTACAAAGAATTTTTACGTCAATGGACTGCTTACAAGAACATGGATACTACTACAAAATCTCTTGTTTTAAAGGAAATAATTTGGAATAGCTGCTTCTTATGCATGGGTGGCAAACCTCTGTTTAGGCGCAAAGTTATTAACAAGGGTGTTACAAAGTTGTAAGATGTCCCAACTGACAACGGTAAACTAAAAGAGTGAAATACTCTACTGAATGGAAAATTGACAGTTACAGACTATTTTCTCTTTCTGGGTATTTTTGGATTCCATTCCTTCAAAATGGAAGAATGTTTTAAAAAGACAGGCCCAAGTTTCTACTGCATATGAAGTTACTCCTTCAAAAGATCTTGGAATCTCCTTAATCACATTACGCAACCCCCCAAGTCACAATTTAAATTCAAAGAAATGCTTCAAACAACTGAGTTACCCTGGCAAGATATTTACCTCCTTCCCAGAAAAGTCGCTATTGATTCCAAAACCATAGAGTTTCAATATAAATTTTTTAATAGAATAATTGTCTTCACTAATAAGATCCTTCATAAGATGGGTATGGTTACATCACCTACTTTTACCTTTTATAGGAGGTTGGATGAATCTCTCAAGCATCTTTTTACTCAATGTGAGGAATTTCTGGTTTTCTGTTATGTCCTGGCTACAAGAGTTTTTCAGTGATCTTGATGTTCTTACTACTGCTCATGTAGTCTTTGGTTTTCTTAGGAATGACCCACTCTTATTAAATTTGATTATTATCATTTCCAAACAAGTGATTTACCCTTGCCAATATCTTAATACAACCTTCACTTTCTTTGCTGAAAGCCACAATAAAAACTATCTATGAATTGGAGCACATTATTGCTAAAAGAAATAATAACACAGATGCTCAAATCAAGAAGTGGAAAAGTCTGTTTCCTGTTCGCCTGTGATCTTGCAATTATCTTTTCAAGATAATAATGACATGACTGGCTTCAGAATTTACTTAGTATAATGCGGTTATAGCTCTTAGTGGAATTGCAATTTTTGTTGTTGTTGTTCTATTCGTATCATTGTGATGTAGGTAATGCATTGTAATGCCTTATGATGTACGCAATTTAAATTGCTGTAATTTGTGTTTCATTGAATTTATTGAAAAAAAAACTTGAAGGATGGTGGAAGGAAGGAGGTGAATGTACCTTTCGTAAGAGTCTGAGTGCCAACAACTGAGAATTTTGATCAGCCACAAAAGTAAGCCAGTAGCAGCAGCCATAGTTGCAGCCCCAATGCAAACTGTAGGTGTTGAAGTCGTTGGATTGCAGACCTCACATATCAATGAGGGCATGTAGATTAGAGCCTAACGAATGTCGAGATAGGGGTGAACCATCCCTAAACTGGAACAGGAAACTGTCTGGCTTGGGGTTGGGCATTTGAAGGCTGTAATCTCTCACCGCAGAGACAGCACAAATGTTTGTATGGGACTTGGCAATGTGAGGCAAGCTGCTTGAAGCAAGCTGTCTGAAGGGGTCGGTCTTACATTTCTTGACGCACACCTCCATGTGTTGTGGCATGCCGTCAGGTACAAAGGTTACATTTGAGCAGCTGAAGTGCATGTTGCAGTCAAATGGACCTTTACACATGAACTCACTGCATTTCAGAAAGCCATAAAAAGATAGTGTGAAGAATGCCCAGAGCATCACGTTATTGATGCCTTGGGGCACTTGGGGGCAAGTGATGTCAAGATATTCTTAAGGATAAATGGGGTAATACACTGGCAGAGCCAGCTACTGAGGCCCAGAGTGCATTTTAAACCATGAAGGGTGCTTAGAAGGCACAGCATGGCTGCAAACCTGAGATTGCAATTGAACTCTGCATATACATTCTGTATCACTGCCAAATCATTGGCTGCCAGTAAATTATCGGATTCAATTCAAGATCTTGATGATTACTTTTAAGGCGATTCATGGCATGGCGCCTAGTTATTTAAGTAACCTGATCTGTATTAGATCATCCTCTTGGTATTCGTTACGCAATAATGATACAATATTTTTGGAACGCCCAAAATGGGTTATGTGCATAACTTTAGGTGCCCGCTCGTTTCATGCCTCTGCGCCTGCGCTGTGGAACAGTTTGCCTGCGCACATCCCCATGATTGATTCACTAGCGCTATTTAAGAAATCTCTTAAGACCTATCTTTTTAAGCTAGCGTTTTAGATTCGCACTAGAATCTTATCGGTATCTTGTATTTTGTTTATTTACTTTTTTATTCATTCATTCACTCATTGTAATTATCTATTGTAAATAGCATAGCATAATAAATAGCATAGCATAATAAATAGCATCTTTATTGTAATCATATATTGTAAATATTAATTTTCTTGGGTTGTAAAGTGCCTTTGATCATTCTATAATGTTAAAGGGTGCTATATAAGTGAATAAATTATTATTAATTATTAAATATAGTTGAGGGTATCAAAATTAACAGAATCAGCTAACTGGGACAAGTAAATTACAGTCATCTCCTGGGTAGGGGAAAGGGGTGTGGATGGGGTAATTAACTATGCTTAAGGCAAAATTGAATGAAACGTTTCTTCCCAGGGCTGAGTTGTTCGAAGCAAGATTAGCACTAATTCAGGTTAAATACCATGACAACCAAAAGGATTGAACAAGATTTAACCAAGGGTTAGCACTAAGCCTGCTTCAAAGAACCCAGCCCAGAGGCACAACAGACCCCATACAGCACAAGCCAGACAGATGGGAAAAAGCTTTTGCCAAGCAATGCTTATATCAGGGTTGGACCCAAGGGCATGTTGAGGAAGCCATCTGCCCTGGAAGCAGGAAAGGTGAGGAGGGGGGGGGGCAAAGAAACAAATTGACCCATTCTAGGAACCCAGGAAGAAGGACCACATGTCCAAGTCCTTGTAAAATTCCTGGTTTAGTCGAATAAAAGAAGTGGGGTTGGAAAGGCTGCATGTGAGCACAATAATGCAGTGAAGGAAGGGGCACCCAGGAGCACCTACTTTGCAAGCGATATGGAGTGATCCAATGAGTGATTAAGTTGTGCTCCATTTTCTAAATTCCAATATTGCATACAGGGCAAAAAGTCTTCCCTGAGCAAGGGGTATGCCTAGTTCAGTGAATAGGGTGAGCAGCTGGCACAAGCCTGTGGACCAGTAGAACTGAGATGGGGGTAGGGCAATTAAAAAATCATCTAGTATGTGTAGGGCCCCTGAAATGTTTAGTTTGGAATGGATAATCCATTCCAAACCCTCAGAGAGCAAATTAAACAGGTAAAGTGAAGGACCACATCAAAGAAATAAAGCCCTTTCCAGTGCATTCCCAACAGTACCCAGCCAAGAGGGTGGACTGGTATTATCCAAAAAGCCAAGTGCACATCAGTCTTCACCATAAACACACCCCTCCCAAGGGAGAGGAGGAGCTGAATGGCGTTGTCAATAATTTTATTGTAACATATCACAAGGAATAGACCTCGGCTGGTATGTTGCCATTGATGCTAGATGGCAGATGTTTGGGGTGACAGAGGTGAAAAATTGTACACCCTTTCTCTGAGTGCTTCTTGTGGACTAGACCGAGTGGGGCAATGCAGAAGTTATCAAAGGGGGAGGGAGGGGGGGAAGAGGAAGGGGCCTGCTGTATGGCCATTCTGAACCTCAGTGAGCAAGTTCTGTTCCAAAATGTCTGGGTGGAGAGAAGCCAAATGCAAATTTGAGCAAGATGTGCTTGTCCTGGGATAGCCGATACAAAACCCCTCCCATAGCCCCTGTCAAAGAAAAAAACACAAATGTTTGGTCCAGGTGACCCTAAAGATAGTTTTCCAGTAGGTCAATGTTCACAGGAGTCTTGGGTGCCAGAGTGAGGAGAAAATCATCGGCATTTGTTATCACTTGACTTTGAAGACTTTTGAGGGCACTGGATTGAGTGGGTTGTTGCAGGGTGGGCTTCCCCACAGCCCAGGGCTGACAATCAGTGGGGGTAAGGGAACCTGAAACATGAGAGCCCCTTGTTGTAATTGCATCAAGAGTCCCCAGATTGGAATGGGCCGTCAATGTAGGAAGAGAGAGGGCAAGCAGGAGACAAATGACCCCCCCCCCCCCAACCCTTCTGCGGGTGCAACAAGACAAACAGGACAAGCACAAAGCAAGCAAAAACGGACAAGAAAAACACTTGCTTAGCGGTCGACAATACAATGAGTTCTCAGACAAGATGTGCTAAAATGTGCATGTACAGCAAGACATTGCATAGTTTCATTGGCTGGTGAGGTGGCTGCACGTGTCACTGAAAAAACTAATTGGTTCAAACAAAAGGAGGTGGGAAAACATGCAAAGGTGCAATGACTGACACAATTGGTATCATACAAAGGTCAACTGCGCAAAACATTAACTACAGTTTAGTCTCTAGCACAAACAGCCATAACATTCTTACCGTAAAAAGAGGTTTAAATGATGGGTGTAACGTAGGATCTGGAATATATGGCAGAGCATAGTAAGGAAGGAACTCTGTGGTTTGGCTGAGTGTTGCTCCTTTATTTTCAAGATAACACTTAAATTCTTTCATTGATTTCTCCAGCTCTTGCTTGTTCTTTAAAGACAACAAATTGTGAAAGCATGATTAGCTTCAATGTAAGTATAAGGCACAGGATACACGTATATATATACATGGTGCCTTTGACTTAATTTGCAGAACTAACTTGACATCTGTGCCAAGGACAGACAGAGCTTCAGGAACTTCAACTCCACCATCCCTGTTTATGTTATGAGGGTGAATTATTTTGTGAATAGCTTCCTTGACCTTGTGGGTGTACCAGTAAGGTTCCCAGTCAATAAACTTCCAATCAAGAAGGAAAAGTAATTCCAAGGGGACAGACTATTAATAATCAATGCTACAGTAAATATATGAGGACTGTAACTGTCCATCTGTAGGAAGCCTAAAATGTTTGCAGTTGCACAATTATTGGTGTTGGCTCCATTATGGCACCTTCAAAACATGTGGACTCAAGACTTTAAAATCTAATTAACATTTTTGTTTTTTACAGCCATCAATTGTCTTCAAGGTGACACTTGAGCAACATTTTGAAACAAAAACCGACAAAATGGATTGAAATCCGCCAGTCACAAACCTAAATTAGCAAAGGATACCACAATATGAGTCAACATTGGACTCATACTGCTGATCTGAATTACTGCATTGTAGCACCATAATTCTCAATAGTTTCATGTTGTTTGAGGAATTCAGTAAACATTTTTATAAGTGTAATGAATTTAAAGCCTTGTAGTTGAAGGGGATGAAACTCAATGGAGTGACAGTCTACGTAAAAAGTCCAAATTGAATGCGCAAATTCTAGCATATCTCACCAGTTGAGATATATCAAACACAATACACAAGATTGGTTGGGATGTTGCTGTCCAAACATGGAAAATTTATGTAGTGTTCAATGAGAAGTCATCTCTCCTTCTGAAGACGCTGATGTGGTATGGCGAGTTCAAGTTCTGGCAGATAAATGGTGCCGACATATCTTCCAAAACTCTAGTTGTTAACACAGAATAAGTCATTAGTATGCTGAAAGGTGTCGCTGAAGGCAATGGCTCTAGGTATGTCCTCTTTCATAGTCGTAATACGTCCTCATTCATAGTCGTAATCATAATACATCCCCACAACTTGTTGCAATACTAAGTTTACCAAGGAGATGTAGATACTGTCCATAAGGAAATCAATGGCAATTATTTATTGTACTTCAACACTTTTTAAAATAATATTGTAAATGTCTAAAATTACATCTTTACTGCTATTATGACTGGCTTTGTAAGGAACAACCATTCTTTGATACAATTTTTAGATGTTGTAGAACGTTTCGGAAAATGTTCTGGACTTACCGGTAAGGTGAACGAGGAAAAGACAGAGATATTCTTACTAGGTACTTGTGCCCAAACTACAGCATTAAACTGCATCAAGTCCCAGAGCGATACTGTGTTTAAAAAATCGGTCAAGATACTTGGAGTGCATTTTACATACGGTAAACGGTTAAAAAAAAAAGCTGAACTTTGATGAACTAATTAATGCTATGAAACAAAAGCTACGAATTTGGAGATGGCGAGACCTCACCATTATTGGCACAATCCAAATTGTCAAAATGTTCATTATCCCGATTTTTCTCTATCGAGCCAGCTTGTTATGCGTTGACAAGGAATATTTGAAGAATTCGAATACGATAATTTATGATTTTATCTGGAAAGGTAAAGATAAAGTTACGCGTTCTGCAATTATAAATGACATCGAAAATGGGGGACTCAAAGCCCCGCATTTGGAAACTATAATTGAAACTCAGAAAACACTTTGTTGCAAGAAACTCGCAAATGATCAGGCAGCCAGTTGGAAAACTATTTTATTAAATTACTTACAGCCAGTTGGAGGTAAATTGATTTTATGTTGTAATTTTGATACATGTATTAAAAAACTGCCTATAAGGTTACCAACATTCTATGAAGAATGTTTGAATCGCTTTGCTAAGTGTTCAGCAGCAAATTATGATTCCATTCAAATGCCTCACACAGTCGAATCAGTTTCAAACACTATTTTATGGAACAATAAATTAATTTGCATTGATGGAAAATCCTTTTATTTAAAACGTTGCAAGAAAAAGGTTTTCTTAGACTTGGGGACTTACTAGATGAAAATAATGATTTTATTATTAAAAGTAAGTTGAGAGAGCTTAATATCTCACCACTGGAAGCTTTTAGGCTTATGTCTGTGATCGACGCCCTTCCTTTGGAACGGCGTGAAAAACTCAAAATGTCTGCTTGCGGTATTTGCAACGAACCATTTGTTATACAGGATCAGTGCAAACTGATTTTAAACAGTGAAATAGTTCAAATAAAGTCTGTTGTGTCTAAGACTATTAACAAAGAGCTTTGGAGTAGAGTAATCACTCTGCCGACTGCTCAGTTAAGGTTTAATCATCAATTCTCGGGTGACATCTTGGATTGGAAAAATATAGCCTGTCTTTTCGTGTCACTTCTTACACGAAATTACATGAATTTCAGTACAAAGTCCTGAATAAGTGTCTAACCACAAATGTATTTCTTCACAAGATTGGCATTTATCCATCTCTGGCGTGTTCTTTTTGTGGGGATGCAGACGAGACCCTTGACCACATTCTTGTATATTGTAACTATTCCAAGAGTTTCTGCACAGAAGTAATTAAATGGCTTGGTGATCAAGGTGTTAAGATTCAAAGGCTCTCACTTAAAGATATATTGTTTGGGATGTTCTCTTGCGAAGATGAATTATATATAAACCATATCTTGTTGTTAGCGAGACAATATCTGTACTCTTGTAGATGCAACAAAAAGTTACCCCGTATTAGGATATTTATCGCAAAAATTAATATAGCATATCAACTTGAGACAATGATTGCCAAGTCAAACGTTGATCGACTCCCTGCTCACTATTCGAAGTGGGGCAAATATGTAAATATTCTATCAGTCTGATATTCTTGTACCTTGTGTATTGTTCCTAGTCTAATGGGATACTCTTGAGGCTTAGGAAAGCGTTGTATGTATGTGTGTGTGTGTGTGTGTGTGTGTGTGCGTGTGTGTGTCATAAGTATAGAATGCATTAAATGAGACTTATGTGGTTTAATGTAAGGTTCTTTGTGTAGTAGATGTAATAAATATGAAAACAAATAAACAGCATTAAAATACAAGAAAAAAATCCTCAGATATTTACTCTAGCACAAATCATTAATAGTCTGTCCACTTGGAATTGCACAGCTTGGAACCTGGAGATAGACATCAAGCATTGCAGAATGAAATGGCTTGGGCATGTCCTCCAGATGGACCAGAATTGTATTGTGAAAGTGGCTATGAGATGGATACCATAAGGGAAAGAGGAAGCAAGAAAGGCAGCAAACAACCTGAAGCACAACAGACTGCCAATGACAGATACAGTTGCAAATTGCAGATACAGTTGCAGATTGTCCTGGCCTCATATTCTATTGGGAACTAAGAGACATATCGAGTCATGTTAAGTAGCGTCAAGTATAGTAGCAGCAGCAGTTAAGCACCTGCAGCTGTAGCAGTAGTAGTACTTACTGTACTAGTAGTTACTGTCAGTAACTGCAGTAGTAGTGGCAGTGGTAGTGGTAGTGGTATTGGTAGTAATAGTGGTAGTAATAGTAGTAGTAGTAGTAGTAGTAGTGGTGGTAGTGGTGGTGGTGGTGGAGGTAGTAGTAGTAGTACTAGTAGTACTAGTACTTTAGTCTAGTAGTAGTTCTGATGTCTGAAAGACAAAACATTACTGTTGACAAAACTGCTTGCAAACTTGCAGGTTCCTAAAACTATAAAATTCATTAAAGTGCACCTAAACTCATATATTTTTCTTTTTTAATATAAATCTCTCCACCCAAAGCAAATATATTTTGTACCTCAGAATTTTGTATTTTACATGCCACACAAGATACAAAAAGTTTGCAAAACTAGCAATCATTTGGACTCATGACCAAGCTGTGAGAGGCATGGACAGTCTGTTCTCAATTTTAAGTCACAAACTGTTTTGCAACACAAAAATTATTTGAAAACTTGAATGCAAAGCAGTTTGTGACGTTAAATCAAGAAGAGACCCATGCCTGTCATGGCAAGGTCGTGGATCCATATGACGCCTAATTTTGCCAACTTTACATACCCAGTGCAAGAAACAAAAAGCGAACTTTTGAGGTGAAAAAGGTAAAAATAATATGTTTGCTGTAGAATTATCTTAATGAAAAATGAAACATTTTTCCCTTTGGTGCACTTTAAAAGCAGTGAGGGAAGGACAAGTGCATAGTCCAAAATTATTTTCCAAGACACAGTACCTGATTCCCATGTGTAATTGGGTAGAGTGCAAAGAAGATATTCATGTTAAAAACCAATTTGTGGCAAGAATCATCTGTCTCCTGTGCACTATCTGGAATGTATTTGTTCCACATCCTGAAAAACTCTGTGCATTTTCCATCATCGAAAGCCACCATCATTTGTTGCTGTATAAGAAAAGAACAGAACAAGAAATGAATTTCCCTTTGGATTGGAGTATGACTATGACTACGAATTTTTCTGTACTGAGCATGCGCATTTGGAAAACTTTTGACCTTCAAACCTAATGCATGTGCTCAGAATGGATAAGTCTTACTCGTAGTCGTACTTATACTCCAATCTAAAGGTCACTAGTATTCAGCCTGGGTTGCCTATTTTTGAACCATCAAGACTTCTCCACAATTAACGCCTGAGTCGCACATGGAGGTTGGGTGCCTAGGAACCCTGGGGCTGGAGCTGCTGACCCCAAACCAAGGTAGCAAGAACATTCCAAAAGCCTGCCCTACCCGCAACCCAGCCATGAGCCCCGCCCGCCAAACCCAGCCCCAACACAAGCACCTGTCACACAGAGCCAGGAGCTCAGTGGAAATAATAATAATAAACAATAATAATAATGAAAGTGAAGAATGATCATCGCAGTTAATTTTCCAATTTAAGCAATTGGAAAGGAGAAGCCTGAAAAAATCAGGGCTTCAACGGGATTTGAGCCCGTGACCTCCACGATACCGGTGCGATGCTCTACCAATTGAGCTATGAAGCCACACATTGGGAGCGAGGTCAATTTAGTGAGTTGAACTGCGGTTGTAGATGAAAGCGAAGACCTCGCTCCCAATGTGTGGCTTCATAGCTCAATTGGTAGAGCATCGCACCGGTATCGCGGAGGTCACAGGTTCGAATCCCGTTGAAGCCCTGATTTTTTCAGGCCTCTCCTTCCAATTGCTTAAATTGGAAAATTAACTGTGATGATCATTCTTCACTTTCATCTACAACCGCAGTTCACATATGAATGATTTCATATATACTTCACATCATTTCACTCCTCACGGGAGATATGAACTCACTAAATTGACCTCGCTCCCAATGTGTGGCTTCATAGCTCAATTGGTAGAGCATCGCACCGGTATCGCAGAGGTCACGGGTTCGAATCCCGTTGAAGCCCTGATTTTTTCAGGCTTCTCCTTCCAATTGCTTAAATTGGAAAATTAACTGCAATGATCATTCTTCACTTTCATCTACAACCGCAGTTCACATATGAATTATTTCATATATACTTCACATCAATAATAATAATAATAATAATAAAACAACGAAATAGTCATAAAGGGAGAGGAGGGTGGGAGAAAAAAAAACACTTAAACTCCAAAAACTGCAAATGCCCACTACACACAGTAAAACTACGACCACAAGTAAAGGCGCACCCATCAATTGCAACAATAAACCGCTGACCCGAGGGGACAGGAAACTGTTCTGCCCCAGGCCTATAACAGTAATGCAAACCCTAGCAACACAAAACAAACGCCACAGCATGCCGCCAAAAACGCTAATTAATGACTGGATGCGCAATAATGACAGCAAACACAAGTTGGGCATAATAATTTGGAGCAGGGAATGAACTGGCAAGGCTCAGATAACCCACCGACCGTCTAAACCACGGATGAGGGGCCTCGACACATGGCGCCAAGCCAAGGGGGTGCCTCATGCCTGTACTGCAAGGCGGGCATAGTTGCTGGCATAATGTCCTGGGGGCAAGTTAACCCAGTCTAGCGGAGAACAATATGCCCCTTCCCTGACGGGGCTTCAGCACAGGGCTGAAGGGGTGCCGCAGGCAGCCATTCCCCGCCCATATTTTATTAATGGAACTGAGTAGGTAACAAGCACTAGAGGTACCATTGGTTAAAACGCCAACGCCACACCAAATGCCACACCAAATGCCACACCAAACGCCACGCCAATAAATGAGCAACACTCCTTGTCGTTAACTACGTTAAATATATTTAACCTCATTATAATAAAGGATTTGTTTTATTAACATGCAGTTTGTTAGTCTTGAAGTACATTTTAAGTTTGTTACTTAGTTTTATGTGCACCTGTCCATGTTAAGCCCCAGGGCAGGTGAGCAGGTTACCCACAGGAAATTGAGTCGGAGAACTTTCCCCTGGGTAGAGATTGACACATCTGTATTGCCTCAGAGTCAGGAATTTGAAATGGCTGACATCTTGAAAGACTGAGAGGACCTCAAATTGGAGGACCCTGGAGAATTTGACATTCAGCAGCTGCCTAGGGGTAGGGGGATTTGACTCTACAGCTGTGGCTTCCATGATAATTCCTTGAGGTCAGC
>BLFK01000118.1:369086-383208 GCA_014634185.1 Astreopora myriophthalma | reverse complement strand
CCACCCCCACCCAGGGCATGAAATTGTGCCTAAAACAGGTGCCACTGCATCTTAATTTTCCAGTTTGGTGGCCAAAAGCTGAAAATTAATCACCAAATTGGTGACTAGTGAAGTCATTGAACCCAACCTTGAGAACTTGTAAATCTTGAAATCTTGTAAGTTGTTTCCGAAAATCAACACCAGAAAATCCGTTGCCATTTTGGATTGAAGTAGCTTTTTGCATTGTATGTGACCCCTTCTGGTGTCCCTCATTTTGCAAGCCCAAAATTTTTGGCCTCATTATCATCACATTTGACACCATCTTCATAGCTATTGTAGGTCAATTACAGTTCAATGAGCATGGAAAGCAAAGGCCAAATTTTTCACAATGCCAGAAATAAAGAGATGCCTATGCGATCATGAGACTAAGTTTTTCTTTGCAAAAAATGGTTTTCCCTCGGCTTAAAGTTGACACAGTGAGTGAAATAGTTATTCGCATCACTATCAAGTTGAATTTTTCCATTGATGCCAAACAATAACAGTGCATTTACAAAACACTTTAGCAAGGTTTGGGGAAACCATTCATGATTTACTTTAAAGTGGAAGCTCAAACTGTTATGGCAATGCCAGAGACAATCTGCCGATCAATGCATTAGTCAAATGTAAAAAGGGGCTTAAGCACCTGTGGAACCTACCGTATTTCCTCTTTAACAGTAATTTTATAGCAAAGGATTTGTAGAAATGTACTACTTTTTACTAAACTGTGATGGTCCTGCAAACATTTCATGTTGTAACTTAACACAACGTAAGTGACCAAGATAACGTTTTAACCCTTCATTTATAACAATCAAGTTATTTGTGATTAATTATTTTTCTTGAATAATAAAGGATAAAAGAGTGACATTTTCTTCTCCTTCGTAGTGCAATAATCACATTGCCTTTTAACAATGCAATAAAAAATGCTGATGTTTTATGGCACACAAAAACCATTTACCATTTATTTATTTTTTGCACTGTTTAAATGAAGTAATGCTAATCATACAGAATATATAGATTTTTTGCAGAAATATACCTATTCAAACATTAATAGACAGAAAATCTAGAGAGAATGTGCACAATGGCTAAAGGAGCCAAAGCATTACTGTATCGAATGCCTTTGATCACTCAAGGAAGACTCCACAAGTTGTTTTCTTTTTATCTACTGCTTCTTTTAAATTGTTTTCTATAAACGAATACAGTTGGTCATATACGTGTACCAACCTTTCAAAAACTTTACTTAAGGGTGATAAAACTGCAATCAGTTGGTAGTTCCCTGGTTCAGTCATTATACCATTTTTATAAACAGGAGTAACTTGAGATGTTTTGAAAATATCTGGCACTACACCAGTTGTGATAGACTCATTATAGATATATGTGAATGGTCTTGAAAGATGCTCAGAAGCAATCCTTATTAATTTATTTGGAATATGTGGTGAAGTTTTGTTATCATTTAATTTAGAGAAGAGATTATAGACCTGTGCTTCAGTGACCCGAGATATAACAAAACTTGAGGAAGGAGAAGATTCTATATATTTAAGGGAGATAGCTTATTAACCCTTTAAGCCCTAAGGGGTCTCCATTTGATGAGTAAAATCGTCTGGCATTAGCCAGAGTAAAATCTATAAAGTCACTCTTAGGGGGTAAAGGGTTAAGGTGGTTGATGTCGTCATCATTACTCCTTATGGAGCTGGCAAGTGTAGGGCCCACATTCACAAAATATTACTTTAGCTGATTGGCAATGTCAGAATTTGTTGTATGAATTTGATTGTTGACAATAATTTTTGTTAGTCCAGTTTGCCCTTTAGATTTACGACGAATAAGCACTCCAATTCATTTCCATGTTGACTTCATATTATTTTTACACAAGTCAAAGTGCCTACAATAATATGAAGTCTTGCTTTGCAACCTAAGCTTGTTAAGCTTATTTCAATATGTGTTTTATATTTATCAATCTTGGATGTATCATTTGAAAGAAAATGAGTTTCATGCATTCTTTATTTTTTATTGATTTAAGCATGCCATTTGTTATCCATGGTTTTGTTAGCTGTCTCTTTTTAGTCTTAGAAATACATTTTTGGGGAGCATGCTTGTCTGCAATTGTTGTTATGGTTAAGTTAACTTCATGCCCTGCCACGCCATGTAACATTGATATGCAGGTAGGTAGGTAGGCAGGCAGGCAGCTAGGGAGGTAAATCAGCATTATTTAATCATGCTAACCTATTCAACATTGTAAAAAAAAGCTGGTTTCCAGTTGGGCCATGAACAACATATAATAGTTACAACTATCTTGGCATCAGAATATGTACCTAAGAAAAACTTTAAACATGCTTTAAACCAAAAAAAAAACTACTGACAACCATGACTGCTTAGACTAAACTTAATAATAATCTACCAGCGAATATTAGCTTAAACTTAATAATAATCTCTTTCAGAACACATTCTTATAGCATTTCTTTTCAGCATCTGCTAGCATTAATACTATTTTTAGCATTAGAGCATTTTGTAATAATATTTTTCTATTGACTGCAATCCAAGGCCATGATAGACAGATTTCTATTCCTGTAGACACATTGAGGCAATGCATAATGCATTCTAAAAACTGTAATTATAATTCAGGGTTCTCAGCAGAAATTTTAACAGGCAGCACAAAATTGTAAACAGGGAGCTACTATTTCAGCCCAAAGGGCCGAGTTACTGAGGTCCAGGGCATACTCCCTGTAAAATTTAGGGTTACCAGAGATGGAATTTCCTGCATTCTGGGAGACAAATTGGTTATTCAAACCATGAAGTCTGGTCAACAAAAATGACCTGGGCCTCTGAAGGGTCGTCTTGAGGAACAGGTAAAGTCTCAGCATTTAAAAAATTTTGCCTCATGGTTGATTCGTCTAAGCATGCCAAAAAAAGATCAGCTAATTTGAGAAAGGAAATACTGATGACATGCTACATACAAAATACAGGGTTTGTGACCCTGTAATTCATTTTACAGCAATTTTATTCTTTCTGACAATACCGACGTCTTGAATTTGGAGTGTGCTTTTTCATTAAGTAAAAGCTTGATAGTTGCTTTTCGTTTTGTTGCTGTAAATACATGTAACATTCTGCAAACTTGCTCAAATAAATAAAACGACAGATGCACACATTTTTTTATTTTATTTTTATTTTTTTCCTGGGTGAAACCATGTCTTAAAATTTTGCTTTCTGCGGTAGAGGCAACAAAAATATCTTTTAACAAAAAGGAGTAAACTGTTTTAGTGGAAATTTTCATTTCTTTTTTTCCTTGTGACTGTCTAGAGTTGGGGAAAATGTAATTTTGTTTTATTTCTAATTTCCAAGACGTTGGTATAGCGTTGATTAATCCAAAATAGAGGGTGAAGGGTATCTTCAGGTGAACCTTTTCTCGAAATTGGGTAAACGGAATAAAATCTTTATCAGCATTCAGCAAGTCTTTGACAAAAACAATAATCCCTAATAATCCCACCATGCTTTTTTCCCCCCTATGATGGTTGATTTTTTAATCTTAGCGGGTTTCCCGTCCCAGATGAAGTCAAAAATTAGTATTTCAATTTCCTTAATAGATTTTTCTGGAATAACAAGAACAGACGTGTTATAAATTAACTTGGAAAGGCCAAGCGTTTTAACAATGTTTATCTTGCCATAAAGTGTAAGATTCCGTCTTTTCCAACTGTTTAGTGTCTTTTCTAGTGTACAAATTTTCTCAGCGAAATTTAGCTCATTGGATTTATTTGAGTCATAAGAAAAGAAAACACCAAGAGCTTTTATTGGATCCCGAGGCCAGAGGAAGCCGAAAGGTGTTTCCATGCTATTTTTCCAGCAACCGAGCCACGTTCCTTCGGTTTTTGAGGGGTTGATTTCCAGACCAGACACAGATTTAAACTTATTGAGGAGAGTTAGCAAATTTGTAACAGAGTTAAGGTCTTGAACAAAGGCAGTGGTGTCATCAGCATACAAAGAAACTTTAATTTCCTTCTCGCCTACTTTGATTCCATTGATAGTGCTATCGTGTTTTATTGCTCTCGCAAGAATTTCTATGCCAAGTATAAATAGCAAACCGGATAAAGGGCAACCTTGCCTCACACCTTGTTCTAAGTGAAAAAATTCTGAGGCATGTCCATTATTCATGATGCAACTGGACACGTTGTTATAGAACACGTTGATCCAGTTTTGAATATCAGGACCAAAGCCAAATTTCTTCAGCGCGATGTTTATGAAGTCCCATTCAATAGTATCAAAAGCCTTTCTGAAATCTAAGAAAAGGGCTGCGCCAGGTATGTTCTTTTCTTCTGTGTATGACATGATGTCTAGAATTAAACGAACGTTTTCACCGATGTAGCGGTCTTTTACATATCCAGTTTGATCTGGATTAATTATTTTAGGTAGGACTTTTTCTAGACGTTTAGCGTTAACTTTAGTTAAAATTTTATAATCGACGTTTAGAAGAGATTTTGGTCTGAGATTGTCCAGTAAGGTATTGTCTTTGTTTGGTTTGGGAATGAGTGTTATGACACCGCGTCTTTGAGAAATTGAGAGCCTCCCATTATCAAAAGCAAAGTTAAAGCTGTTTGTCATATCTTCATACAGCTCCTTCCAAAAGTGCTTATAGAATTCCGCTGGAAAACCATCTGATCCTGGTGATTTTTGGTTTCTAAAGTCATTTAGAGCTTTTAGACATTCTTCTGGGCTAACTTTTCCTTCACACGATAGCATATCATCGTTATTCAAAGAGGTGATGTTTTCTGAGAAACTAGACAAGAGGTCATTGGACCCTAACGGTACGGCTCTCTTGGAAGTGTAGAGTGTCTTGTAAAAACGCATTTGTTCTTCTAAGATTTCGAATTGATCGTTGGTGAAATTACCATCCGAGAGTCTTAATTTAGTGACCGTCTTTTTTTCGTGATTGCGTTTTTCTAAACCATAAAAGTATCTGGTGTTAAGTTCGCCCTCTTCATGCCATCTCCTGAGAACTGTCCCTTTTGTTTTATGCTGCATAATTTTCTGCAATCTCGATCTGGTGTTATAAATATCGTTAATAACCTTCTTGTCGTTTGGCTGTAGTTCAGCTTTTTTATACAAATCATTGATCTGCTTCTGAAGATGGTATTCCTCAGCTTTACATTTTTGAGCTTTGTTTTTAGAATATTGGATTGTAAAGCCTCTGATCTCCATTTTAATTAAATCCCATCTTAGACCTAGATCTTTCATGTCATGTATTTTTGTTTGAATTTTGTAATTTTTGCGCGCAGATTAGAAACATGTTTCATCTTGAAGAAGGGAAGGGGCCTTTTTTCTGTTTAAGTTCGTCAGATTTTATATGTATCAAAATCGCTGAATGATCTGTTTCGGGAGCCCATAGCATCCTACACATCTCTACCTGGTTGTTAAACTTTTTAGGGGTTAGAAAAAGGTCAAGGCGACATTGAATCTTGAAAGAGTTATTTCACCAGGTAAATTGTTCAGTGTTTGGATTTAGAAAGTGCCAGACGTCATTTAAACTGTATAAATTGCAAAGTTTTTTTATTTCCTCCACCACCAAATTTTTGCGGGAATTTAATTTGCCTCCCTTCTTATCCTTTTCAGATAAAGTACAATTAAAATCGCCTCCTATGATGATTTCTTCATTTGCACATTCTTGAAGTTGTGTTTGCAGTTCCTGAAAGAAAAATACTTGTTGTCGTGCATCATTTGGTGCGTAGGTGTTAACAAGTACGATGTGTGCACAAGCAATTTCTGTATCTAATATGATGTATCGACCATTTTTGTTGCAAACTTGCTTCACGACTTTACATGGTATTTTAGGGTTTATAAGAATCATTGTGCCTTTGCTATGCTTCATTCCATGGCTGAAGATTATTTCACCACCCCACTCTGCTCGCCACACATTCTCCCATTCTTTTGAGCTATAGGTTTCTTGCAGGAAAACAAAAGGGCAATTTTGGTGATGAAGCCATCTGAAAACAGTACGGCGTTTCAGCGCTTTGTTTAAACCTCTTATGTTTACCGACAGACATTTGAAATCAATGGGGTTATTCATGATGAAATTCTACATTATTTTCCAATCGTAATGTATAACACTTGCAATCTGACAGTTTTCTTTGTAATTTAAGGGAAAGAAATTCACATTTGCATTTTTAGAAAAAACAGCTAAGAAATCAACACTGATAGATAATGCAATCTTTACAATAAACGAAGGTTGAAATTTTGGATTTGTAGCTTCTAGTTGATCGTGCAGCAAGCAAAAAGGAAAAGATTGGCAGAAACAAAATTTAGTAAAAAAAGACACCAAAAAAAATGTAGGAGGTCTAAATGAGAGACCTGAACCTGTACAAAAAAATAAGAAGATCGTGAGGAATATAAACGTTGGAGTGCACCACGGTAAAGTGGTTAAATTTGCGTTCGGTAACAACACTGTAGAAGAAAAAAAAACAAAGAAGACGAGAAGACGAGCTCCTACTAGCAGTTTTGTGTTGGAGACATAATAAAATTTCTATAAGATTGTCGCTATATCGAAGTTAACATTGTTAACACTTGGACGACTTTAAAATACTCATCCTAATTCGTAGGTGGTGGAGCTTGGCTCGATACTTCTGTAGCATCCTGGATGCTGCTCCCTTCTGCACCTGTGCCTTGTGTTGGAGGAGGTTGTAACCATGACTCTGGAATTTCACAGTGGAAATAACATTTTCTGTTGACTACCAGCTTATCGCTCACAACCGTGGCTTTTGAAAAAGGGTTGTCTTTCTTAAATTTCTTCATAGCGGGGACCAAAACACTCTTTCTTATATCTTGCACTTGCTTTGGTAGGTCCTCACTCATCGAGATATTGGAGTTCTTTAGCCGATAACGACAATTCCAAACTTTATCCCTGTCCACACGGCAGGTGAAGCGGGCAATGACAGGTCTAACTTTGCTTCTATTGGGTTTGCCAAGGCGGTGAACGGCACAAAAATTCATACATTTAACTCCTTCATTTGCCATTTCGAGCTTTTCTATCAGGATAGATCGAAAAAGCTTTAAGCAGTCCTCGTCACGAGATTCATGAATCCGGTAGAAAATTAAGTTCCACCGCCGGCTGTAACTATCTTGCTGTGTTATTTTGTTCCATTGGGAAGACTGCTCGCCCTCACATTGTGTAACACGTACAACAAGGTCTTCCTGCTCGCCTTGCGTAAACTCCAGGGATTCTCTGGTTTTGGTTGTGACAGTTTTTAACTCGCGAAGCTTCGCTTTTAAGTTGTGAACCTCTGCCTGAGCTTCGTCTAGGCGAGCTTCAAGATTTGATATTCTTGCCTCTCTTTCTTTGGCCTGATCTTCAATTACGGTCAGCTTTCCGAGCAGGTCTTGATATTCCTTGACTGTCATTTTGATACAGGCGCCATCTTGGTTTTGATCCTCACTCATGTTCTCGGCGCCGGAGCTACTTACTCTCTGTCTTTTTTTCTCTTTATTTTTGCTGCCCACCGGTGCCTCAAAGGCTTCTGTAGATTTCGATTATTTTAACTTGTTTGTGCGCACTTGTCTCTAGGTTTTGACGTTTTTCAGATTTTTTTTTTAGCGGAGCTCGTTAAGACACGTGTACTCACAATGACTCATCCCAGATGCACACATGGTGTGCAAAAAATTCACTCACAAATAGAAGTGTTTTGCCATTTTATCGTTTTGTTTAATTGGTTTGTTCTGAGCACTGTATTCTAGTTCATGGGCTACTGTGTATTTTCAAACAAATGCTAAGGATCGCAAAACAGCGCAAAAAAAAATAGAAATGCCAACCTCATTCCTTAGGTCTTTTACCTCCCTACCCCTGGGAATGAGAGCTCATTGAAGTGAAAAAATTGCATAAAAGTTTTGTCACTGCATGACCATCTGAACCGACGAAATGTCATTCCTTCCCTAACACCTTGGAATTTTTCTTTTCAGTTTTAATTTAAGCTAAGTCAAGAACTTGTTGACACCAAACTGAGAACAGGATAATATAGAAATCGGTTGAGAATACTACCCTTAAATATTCGAGTTGTTCAACACAGACCAGATTATAAGCTTAATCTTAAACTTACTGGGAATACGGTAATTGTGAAGAAGAGCTCCCTGAAAAACCTGTCGGTTGACTGTTGGCCATTTGTCGGCCGACAGTCGGCTGAAAGGTTTTTCCCAAAACACAGACTACCAGTCGGCCGACAGACAACCGACAGTCAGCTGACAGTTGGTGATGTGTCGGTAAGATGTCAGTAACTTGTCGGTAACATTTCATAAGCTTTCTATAAACATCTCGGAAAGAAATCCTTTTACCATCAATCGGTAAGTAGGTGATGTTTATCAGGATTATTATCGTTTCTGGGTCATGTTTACTACATGTTTTCACAACAAATTTTCTTCTTTGGGAAACTGTTGGTAGCCTGTCAGTTAGCTGTCGGTAATCTGTCGGCCAACAGTTGACCGACAGTTGGGCGACAGGTTTTTCAGGGAGCTCTTCTTCACAATTACCGGGAATACTGGAGTTCTCACCACTGGAACTGACTTCTCCACTCTTCCTCTTCTTATAGCCCTTGGTGTGAAATATCCCAAGACTGTTTCCTCTTCTTTTGATATCATAAAATTTTATCCTACTTTCAAATTTGTGTGTGCAGTGAATGTGCAATTCATTAAAAATCCCAGCATTGCATGATCGTTGGCAGATTGTTGACACATCTTTAACAGATATTACCTTTGTTGTGAACCTTGATTTTCGCAACTGTCAAAATCAGCTACGAATCGTACTGATACGTGAAATGGATTTCCAATAGGCATAAACAGGAAGCTGGTGCGAGAACAAGTACCTGTGTTATAATTTAGCAATTTTTACATGCCCACATCTCTTTGTATTCAAAGAGAATTTTTCTTGCCACTGCAGGAGCCTACCTTTGTCCATACAGCCAGCAGAATTTCTCCGGTTGCCAGCTTCTACTGAGAAGCCTGATGATTGTTAGCTGCATGAACACGAGTCCCAAAGATATTTGAAAACCTCACAGGTGCCCTAGTTCAATTTTGTCCATACTTTTTCCATAGGCTGTCAATCTGGTATCGTCAGCAAACATTCGAGGGGTGGTTATGTTTGAGGCAATTGGACAAATCATTAATATATACCAAAAAGAAAAGTGGGCTCAAAATTGAGCCCTGAGGGATACCACAAGATATTGTTCTTAGACCAGATTGTTTGCCATTCACCTGACACGATTGCTTCCAATCTGCTAAGTAGGAAGCAAGAAGGTTAAGTGCATCCTCTCTAATACCACAAGGCTCAAGTTTACCAAGCAAGAGCATGTGATTTACTTTATCGAAGACCTTTTGAAGGTCAAGAAAAATAAAGAGGTTCTAAGGGCTGTGATCCATGTTTCAATACCATTCATTCAAACAGTCAAGTAAAACTGAAATGGTGGAATGACAGCATCTAAGGCCAAATTGATGCTCTGATATAACAAATTCTCAGCATCAAAATACTCAACCAGCTGCTTATATAATATCCTTTCAAAGACTTTGCTCACTACTATAGTGGAACTGGTGCATTACTAATTAATTAGTACCAAGAGGTGCTACAAAGCTTAGACACTTTAATATTATGTATGTAAGTACGTACGCAGAGGAAACATACAGCAAACGGAAAAGACCCAAAATGTGATACATTACCTGAATTTCAGTTTTCTGTGAGTCACTCCTAGGTGGAGTAATCTTGATCAGTTGCTTCCCCAGTGACATAAGTTCTTCTTCAAATGTTGCAGAGGTCTTTGAGTACCCAAGGTACTCAAGATACTGAAAATGTGTTTAAAAATAACACAGTGAAGCTACATTAACTTAAGCTTAATCAAGAATTGAGGCTGAGGTAAACCTGAAAGCCATTTTTCAATCATTTAAAATGGGTTTAATGCAAATATCTCATATGCATTTCAAGCAATGCCAAAACCCTATGCTCAAAACACCAATCGATGTTTTGCAAATTTTTGGATGATTTGGGGGTATATTTGAGAGGTGAGAGTTTTTCTCAAAGAAGAAGGAAATTTTTGAGAAATAAGAAATAGTGAAGATTTAATGTAGTTTAAATTAATTAGAATTTGAAGTTTAAAATTAGTTTGACGGTCCCCCTACCACACTGGGGTGTTCTTGGATGGGGGTCAACTGTCTGTTAGTGTTTCAAAACTAATTTTCTTCCTTTTTTCCCTTCTCTAAACCTCATTCAAATTCAGGTTAACCCCCTCCTTAAGTTAACTATAGTTTGAATTGAAGGAATGATCCTCAAACTTCCTGGACAATTTAAGCAATTGTCTCATATATGCTATGAACTGAGCTATGAAGCCACACAGTTGAGAGCAGGTCAATTTGTTGGGCTCACTGACCTGCTCTCAACTGTGTGGCTTCATAGCTCAGTTGGTAAGAGCACTGCACCGGCATCACAGAGGTCGTGGGTTCGAATCCCGTTGAAGTCACTTGAATTTTTCAAGTGCATATATGAGGCAATTGCTTAAATTGTCCAGGAAGTGTGAGGATCATTCCTTCAATTCATTTATAAACCTCACTTCACAATCATTTCTTTCATTTAACTATAGTTTGTCAAGGTAACTAAACTTTCCACAGCTCTAAACATAAGTACCTCCTTGATGATGACATTTAAATCCGCTTCAATTGCTACAACCGCGTCCATTTTCCATTCAAATGACTTTTAACAAAGACAATAGTACTTTACTTTTAAGATGGAGTTAAAATTTCATTTCACAGCGTATTCCACCATAACACTTTTAGGTCCCCGTGGCATCATGGGACTTAATGTAGAAGAGGGGACTGGAACGATTTCCTTCCTTTCTCTTCGATCTGCGTTCTTCACTGCACGTGGGAAGATTATCAGACGCAGATTTTTCCGTTTAGTCTTTGAAAAATGGCAAAGCTAGAAACTTCTAAAAAGGTAAGAAAGATAACTGTCGTCTGTTAAGTATTTTGGTCCCGTTAGGTAGAGAGATATGTTCAGCTGTCGCGGGTTGTTCCTACGATTGAAGAGTAAGCGTAAGCTTTTTTCGGCGCACGCGTTTGGTATAGAAAAGCATCGGACTGTATAGTTTGTGTTTAGAATCATGGTTAAGTTGAAACATTTTTATCACGAAATTATGGAACTTAGAAGAGATTTCCACACGATGCTCTGAAAGCGCTTTCGATCGGTGACAAAGTGGATATACTACAGTATGTATGCCACCACGTGCTTGGAGAAAATTGTGCAATAGTTTAATTCGGCCTAAATGCAAGTCATGTTATTTCCTCAGTTTTCAAAACATCACCAGACATGTTATAAACTGAACTGATCATGGGAAGACCTTTAGGTTCCAAGTTTTCATCCCCATGTTCTGGACAAATATATTAAATACATTTTCCTCGAAACGAGTTCAGTGCAGGGTGTTTATTGGCCGACCGGTGGTTTTTCTAATAACGGATAGTTTTTATTACTTAGGTTACTCTCCGATGGCGAGGTATTAATTTTCTCAAAGCTTGCAGAGCTCTATTTAATAAAAACTTACGACATGAAAGGCCATTGTACTTGTATAACTGTTTGTCAAGTGGATTTAAGTACATTTTTTTTTTGCTGTTCAAGCAATCAACAAGTATTGCCCCAAATAATATCAAAAACAGAAGGCCTAGATAAGGAAGTGTTGGCTTTTGGGCCTGGTGAGTGAATGAAATGATCTTGGTGGGGATGCTTGGGGTATGCCTGCATCATCAGTGATAAATTCATAATTTTAAAAAGCGAAGTGCTGGGAATCGGTCAGTGCTACATTTGTATTTGGTGGAGAGTAGAAAGTGATAGAAAGCAGATTTAATGCCCAATGTCAGTATTCATAGCATGGTATTTGTAACAAATACACAAACCCATCTACAACAAAGGAAATATTTCAATGGCAGTTTCTACTATCATGGAAGAAGATCAATATCAGTGTTGAACTTAAGGTTCACAAGATTGAGAGTGAGTGGAAGATTTGCATGTACAGCTGTATCAGAAGTCTACATGCCCTTTGTGCAGTGTTAGGTTGAATAACGGTCAGTTGATGCAGATTTGGACATGAGCTGTTCAGAAAGCAGCAATGAGTTAGGTGATGCAGAGGATGTTGATTTTGAAATAACATAACAGATGCTCATGCCTCCATAAAAGCAAGAGTGCTGAACTTTCATCAAGCAGCAAGTGTAAATTATAACATAGCGCGCATGCTTCCCTATTTAATTCCTATTGGCGTCATCATGGTACATTTCTCAACATATGGACGGCCGTGCATCCATCTGATGAGGTGTGCAACTTGTAATCAAATACAAAATGGCGTGTTTGTAATCAGCCAATGAGAATCTTTATTTTTCTCAGTACGCACATTGAGAGAATTTTGTAATCAATCACAAATAAACCTGTTTTCGGCACACTACTTTCTTGTCACTATGTTATAACAGAATTGGTTCATGCTTTTAGCTGTGCATATATCGAGTTATGGATGCACTTGGGAAGTTTAGAGAGCACAAAAGAAGCTAGAGTTGCTCTCGGCTATGCCTCGAGCAACTCTTACGCTTCTTTCGTGCTCTCCAAACTTCCCGCGTGCATCCATAACTCAATATACGCACGCTAAGCATGAACCAATTCTTAAATAGTTATCAGAAGATCCTAAGGCATGCAGCACAACACAAACAGATGACTTTGTGGGCTGTTGAAACAACTGCCATGAGCTTCCTCTCAATTTTACCATGGTGTGTCGGGAGCTATCCAGTGTTCCTTGAATTGTGATGAAACGAGTTGATCTAGTAGAGTGCAAAAACATTGACAGCACCCCTGGATGGCAAACAAATCTGCATGAAAATCTTTCTCTTTCTCCACTGCATGCACAGAAATCGGTTTTACAGGTTTGTGAAACAGCACAGAGAACATTCTTTGAGTCTATGTACATGTTCATTGGAAGAAAAATGCTTGCCAAGTTGTGCATCATCCATGGAAGCAATTGAGCAATTTGTAAAAATAATTTAGTTTGATTGTAGCAGAAGAGCATTTTGCCTGGTTGAGTACCTGGATTCAACCTGGACTTAAAGCTATTGTCATCCAATCTTACAAAACACAGTTTGCACATTGTAAAGTGTTGAAATCCATACAAAAGAGGACATTGCAGCTGTATGTATGTAACCTCTCACGCGAAAACATACACAAACAGGTTCCTGCTAAATGAGTAAAAACCAACAGGTAGCTAACAGCTTCAACAGCTATCTTAATGCTTTCAACTGGTGCACAAAAACTTCCAATGGGTTGTAACATTTCCTCAAGGGTTTGTGATGATTTTTCCAATGCCTTTTCACAACCCTTTCAATAGGTAGCCAAACGGCTTTATTTTTCAGCGGTTAAAACTTATGAATGTTCTTCATGATTTCCAAAGGTTTTCAAGACTTTCAACACTTTATAATGCTGCTGAAGAATTTTCAATGCCTTCCGAAGAGGGAACCGGATGGCTTTATTTCAGATAACCAGTGGAGGCATGATATTGCTCTGAGAACAACAAAATTTTCAACAAGCTAAGAGCTCAAACATCTACAGCACTGCTACAAAATTCCATCGCCCCTGGTCGAAACAAAATTCTAACTTCACTTCTTGATCATTGCACCGTGTCCATTTCTTGGCTGTAAATTGCACATTGTGCAAATTGGTATTCAATGGTGGCATTGTTGTAAACTCAGAGAGCATGTGGGAAAGGCCGATCTGAAGTCATAACAAAACAACACAATTGGCCGAGGTGGGAGAGCTCAAAACGTCTACAGCACTGCTAGAAAATTCCATCGCCTTAAGTCAAACAAAATTGAACTCAGTCTTCACATGTTAATTTCTCTGCATTTTGGTATTCTTATTTTTTATCGAGAGGAAGTTTCTTTCACCATTCACCATAAATTTGTCTCGGTCTTTATCATGCTGTTTTAATTGTCAACACGGCATTCAGTTATATTAAAATAAAGAGCTACAAACATTTGGATCTGACATTTTCTCCCAGAATGCTGCAACACAATCTGAACAAACAAAATGTTCCTAGAAATATACTTCAGCCTTTAAACAACTGACTGA
>BLFK01000118.1:354250-362624 GCA_014634185.1 Astreopora myriophthalma | reverse complement strand
CCCCCCCCCCCAAAAAAAAAAAAATAAATAAATAAATAAATAATAACATTCCTGTTTGGGGTCTTGGGAAATGTCCTTGAAAAATGGTTGCAATTTTTAATATGAACCCTGACAGTAATTAGACAATAAGGTAGCTCATACATACTGATCAGACACGTTGGTTATGCACACAGACACAGATGCGTCTACCCAGATTGCGCATCACATGCTATTTTTGGACGCTTATCTCTGAGATGCACTGTAAGCACTGTGATAAGATCAAAGAAAGGTAGTAGTGACAAGAAGATAGACTTGTTCATTTGTTTATATTTGTTTGGAGACAAGAAATGGTGCCCTCCAAAATAAGAGGTGCACTTTCTTAATTAAAACATTTAAAGTACAGAACAAGGTAGCACTGATTTAAGAGCCAGCCAAGCCAGCTACCTACATGTAGCATACAATGTAAAATAATGAGACCAATCTGGAAAAAAAATTTACTTTTTTGCAGGATTCAAGTTCAGATGAAGATGAATCAGCAACAAGGTAGAAATTGCCTGTCATTGTGGTTAAGTAAATCTTTCTTTGATTAAGGAGGCTTGAAGGAGCAGTAAGTGTATGTGAAAGCCACACAGGCCATGCTCTCAACTGTTAATGCTAACATGAGGTGCTGAATGAAAAGGGGTATAAAATTTCACAACCAGAAATCATTCTGCAGTGCAAAATCGTGGGAAGCAGCAATGAAAGGAATGAGTTGATTAAATAGGTTGGTGAGCTATCCAGAATTTTTTCGTATAATTAGCTCTCAACTTAAACTACAGTGTACAGTACCGCTCAAAAGTAAGTTGACAGTCTCGACTCGATCCTCGAAACTCGATTCTCACGTCGCGCAGGTCGAGACATTCGAGTTTCGAGACGCGAGAATCGAGGATCGAGAAACGAGAGGTACAGTTTATCGAATAAACTCGAATTAGGCCGAGAATTAGCAACTTATCTCGCGAAGAAAGAACAATAGCCATTCGCACGCAAGTATTCAGTTGTTTGTACATGCAGATGTCAACTCAAAGTTACAGTATGCAGTCTTGGTTCGCAACGAGAAAAAAATGTCTTGATTATCTTACCAGAATTGAAGCGTCACGAGTTCATTTATAAACTTGTTCTGCAAAGACATTGGAGTTCCCATTGCGTTTTATCTCTGCACAAACTGGCCACATGACCATGGCTATGTTATTCACGGAGCCGCAAAAGTAAACATTTCAATAGAGATGACTCGAATTCCGAATTCCGCGCCTTCACCAACAGCACGAAAGCTGGAACTTCGTCATATGAAATATGAATTATCTCCGTTGTTTTTGCTTGTAGTGTATTGAATGAGGAAATATGACATGTCGTAAAAACTTGTAAGAAAGGACCCCGCAGACCATATTGTAATTATTTAGCCGTACATGCACCAGTCGAAACACGATCGATATGATAACCTTTATTCGCATGTTGTTGTCAGTTTGTTTTGTTTTGTTTTTTCATATACATGTCCATGATATGCGTGAAATGCCACAAATCGGCCACTGTTTATTCATCAAAACAAGTTTGACAAGGCGTTGAAGAAGCGAAGATCGAAGGGAACCCGTAAACGGACCACTAGCTAGCGCTTGCATTTTCACACGTGCACAAATTTGCATGCGTCGAGCAAAAGTTCGTGTAACACGACATACGACACAACCTTGCAAGACAATTTCAAAAACAACGAGTAATGTTGAAAACAGCTTCACATCATGTCTTCACGATAAAATTGCAAACTTAGTAATCATATGCCTATGACATTAACATAGGCAATAGAAGATTTACGATAAATTTTTATCAAGCAATGTCGCATCCCTTCACTCAACTGTTTGCCAACAATGCGTTTGTCAAGAGCGGCGAACAAGCGATTCATGTCCCACTGTTGTTTGTCCTCACGTCCCGGAACAAAAAAAGGGACTGATGTGGGGTGAGTAGCGTAAAATTGCGTTAGTCGTTCAAACCCCAAATTATAACAACAAATTTAAGATCGCTTGCTCAAGGCATTGCATTTTCTATATACAGGAAACCAACGATCGATGCTGCTTATTATCGGCATAAAGCGAGTGGATGGTCAAGTCGATTGTGAAGAGCAGCCCTTTTGTGAATTATCGCGACAGACTATTCAATGATCCTTTGAGGAAGGGAACGGCAAACTGTATGCATATTTCGTCAAACAGCTATACTCACACTTGATACCCGACCCGCTTTTTCCACGCATGTACAACACACGAGTGTGATTCATTTGTTCAATTTATTTCTCGAGAGATCAGTCAAGCAACAAGCTCATTATTTTTCTCGACTCAAAACTCGAAGGACTCAACTCTCTAGTCGGGAAACTCGACTCGAGACTCGATCCTCGAAATTTTCACGACTCGCGAGTGACTGTCAACTTACTTTTGAGCAGTACTGTAATGTTTGACAAATTTTAGAAAAAGAAACTGTTGGCATTTTTCATTTTATCTCTATTTCTACATCAGAGATTTTTTCTAATTTACACCAGAGGTGGAGAATATTGCACACTATCAAAAACTTATGAAAAATAAATATTGCTTGCTACCTTTGTTTGAAAGGTATCTGTAGAATTACATGCAGTTTCAAAGATTATTGAGGGGTATGTCTTTATAGGGCTTTAGTTACCATGGCAATACATATGACATCATAAACAGTCTTAAAGGAACCTTTAACTCCCCCTTTATAAGATTAACTATAATTTGTTGCGGGGACTACAACCATAAAGTTATAATACGGGATTGTTCTGATGTGTATGGGTGCCAAGATACATTTACCTTTTCAAGCCTCCTTAACTGAAACTAATGATCATTATTTGAGTGTCACTGGATTGGCGCATTAATAGTTATTTGGGACTCAACAAAATTAATCGACTTGATTATGTTGGTTTTCTTGGAGAGGAGAAAACTAGAGTACTCTAGAAAAACTTCTCACAACAAAGTCATGGCACATATGACACCAAGTCCAGGATTAGAACCTGAGACACTATGTGGTACACTGTACATTAAGGTTGCCCTCGATTGGCCTTATTCTGGAATAAGAGTACAAAGGTTTGCTTCTAAAAATCACCTGTAGGAGAATTATTGGAATGCAGTTCAAGAGATTTTCAGCATAGTTTCCCATAGAAAATATTACAAAGATATCTTGCTAAATTTTACCCCAAAGAATAATCTTATGCTTATTCAGTCAATTTTTATTCCAAAGTAGCGTCAATCGAACACGGCCTGATATTGATCCTACTTACACTCTGCAGGAATAGTTTATTTTCATTCAGATGAAAAGAGCTCTTCCTAATTTTAATGGTTGCCTCAGAAGAGCCAACCTTGGAATCTGCATTTAATAGTACTTTTACCGTAATTTACCACGTAAGCGCCCATGCTTGGGCAAGTACCCACCCCACTTCTTAGAGGAAAGTCCTTGCACCAGGTATTTTTTGCCACAATGAAAAGTCACTTGATTTCAAGATGTGATTTTCTTCGGAAAACAAACGTTGAACCTCTGAATATCTCACACAGAAAATTAAAAGCCGTCAAAGTTCTTCTTCGCATCACAGCTCCAAAATAGAAAGATCAAGTTTCACCAACCAATGAACCATAATAATTCAGAATCTGACAATACAGGGCACATGAATTGAAGATGCAAACTTTGGCCGCTCAAGTTAAATAATTTGTAAGATGCTGGGAATATTTCATTCTCAGTGAAATTTGATCGGCTGGGAAATCTGCTGCATTACATGTGACAGAATTAATGTTGTTGACTCTTTTGTGACCATTGGGTGTTTCAAGTTTTCATTAATCATAGCGATTGTAGTGTTTGGCAACCATTCAATCTGAATATCTTCTAGGTATTTCCGGTTGTTTAACTTACAACTTTTTTTGTTTAGATTGCAATGTTCACAGAAGAAATTTGCATGTGTGACTGTGTCCTTTGGGATTTGCAATCTGATTTCCCTGGTGCCATTCTGACATCCCAGAAAATGTGTTTTGGAATGTGTTGGAAATTATTTTGGTATTCAGAATGATATTGGCTGTTTCAAACTTCTAACAAATTAAGCTGTTGTTTGGTGAAGTACCAACAGAAAAGTAGCGTCACCAGAACAGGCGATAACAAAGGGGTGTGATTAAAATACCAGTACTGACTAACATTTGCATTTCTCATGTTGAAGATTAGCCGATACTGCCCCTGTTAGTTTACAGTTCATTACTTTGTCTTATGAGTCCTTTACACCTGTAACAATAATAATTGAGTTTATTTCACTCTTATTGACTGCTTGTCAATAAATACGGCTGCAAAAAAAACCTTTGGTTACTCATTCAAAGTCAGACCTTGAAGTGAACATCATGCCTCTCCATATGAAACACTATACAATCAAAGAAAATAGTACTTGAGTAGTCCAAACAGTCAAGATTACGCAGATTAGTCTAGAAAAATCACCTGTCCAGTGCCCATGCTCGGGCAAGGTAAAATATGGTAGTTGCATATTATTAAGTTCGTAGTATCCCAGTTAGATAATACTATTTTTGCATTATTAAACAATCAATCAAGAATTTTGAAAGGCCAGAATATTGATGCTGATGGTCCCAGCAGGTGCATGTACGTGAATTTTTTCCCCACACTTTGTGCCAACACTGCAGCTGTTTCCTGAGAAACAACAGCAGCTTCTATACTTGTTGTTTTTCTCTCTTTCAGAAAGTTAAGTGAGAAGTCAAAGTCATCCTTAAAAAGAGGAAACCCCAGTGATGGCAAAGAGAAGCAAGTGAAAGCAGATGCTCTGAAACTCAGGGGATTAAAAAAGAAGCAAGATGGTTCATCAAGTGATGAATCATCAACTGATGATGGCGTTGCCAAAAAAGGAGAACCAAAACAGTCAAAGCCACAGCCTTCAGACTCTGATTCTTCTGATGAGGAAGAACCGAAGACTGCTGATACCAAACAAGGAAAGCCTCCTCAATCAAGCTCTGATTCCTCAGATGAAGAAAAGGTACAACGACTATCAAAGTCTGGAAAAATGAAGGTGGCATCCAAGAAGGATTCTTCTGACTCAAGCTCAGATTTTTCTGAAGATGAAAAACAAAAGACTGAGGAGCTGTCCAATAGTAAGAAAAAATTCACAGGGGCAAAGAAGGATGTGACATTAAAAGCTGCTTCTTCTGATTCAAGTTCAGACTCATCAGATGAAAACAATGTAAAACCAAAGGCTGAAGCACAAAAGGCTGAGAGGAAAAAGAGGGAGAGGGTGAAAAGTGTAAAATCCAAAACAGCTCCCACTGGTACAAGCTCAGATTCCTCTGATGAAGAGGATAATAATCCAAAGACTGAGCAACCAAAGCCTAAAACAAGTATTGCAGAGGCAAAGAAGAATCTAAAATCCAAAGCAGCTTCTTCAGATTCAAGTTCAGATTCCCCTGAAGAGGATAGCAAACCAAAATCTGAAGCACCAAAGCCTAAAAAAAGTATTGCAGAGGCAAAGAAGAGTCGAAAATCCAAGCCGATGACTGAGCCAAAAACAAATATGGCAGAAGTGAAGGAGAATCTAAAATCCAAACCAGCTTCCCGGGATTCAAGTTCAGATTCTTCTGATGAAGACAATGAAATGCAAAACACTGAAGCTTTGAAGCCTAAAACGAGTATGGGTGAGACAAAGAAGAACATGAAATCCAAAGCGGCATCCACCGATTCAAGTTCTGATTCCTCTGAAGACGAGGGAGCACAATCAGCTGAACCACCAAAGCCTAAAGCAAACATGGCTGAGACAAAGACGAATGCAAAATCCAAATCAGCTCCTTCTGATTCAAGCTCAGATTCCTCTGATGAAGATGATGGAAATGCCAACTCTGAACCATCAAACCCCAAAACAAAGATAAAAGTGGTAAAAAAGAATGTACATTCCAAAGCAAACTCATCCAATTCAAGTTCTGACTCTTCTGATGAAGAACGTAAGGTAAAGGAGGCCATGCAGAAAATGGAGACACAAAAGGGTAGCAAATCAAAAGCCACTGCTCCTTCAGAATCCAGCTCAGATACTTCAGATGAGGAAGATGCCCAACATGCTGAGCCACAAAAGGAAGAATCGGAATCATCAGATTCTAGCGCTGATGGGGAGGAGATCTCAAAGCCAAAAGTGATTGATATAAATGGGACATCAAAGAAAATGGAATCAAGTGATGAAGAATCCAGCTCTGCCTCATCTGATGCAAAGACAAAGTTGACCAATAAACAAAGCAACAAAAGGAAGAAGAGCAGCAGTTCCAGTTCAGATGAGGAAGTGAAAAACCAAACACCCAAGACCAAGAAAGCAAAGAAGGTAATGTAATTTGAAAATGCCACCTGTCGTATGAGCCTACTTTTGATTATGATACAATGTTTTGTTGTGAATACAATTATGATTGAGCAAAAGTAGTTGAAGGCCTTATGCACAAATCATATAGCAAGTGACAGTTTTGATATTTTGGTTATTGTGTCAAATTTTGATCAATGCTGCAACTCTTGCAAAAACTAGGGGCAACAAGATGAAAACAAGCTAAAATAATTTATTTGGCCTCTTTCCTTTGTTGATAGCGTGGTGCTCTCGATAAAGATATTGCTTTAATCGCGAAAATGTCAAAGTCTTAAATGACAAGATAGATATGCTAATTTACTGCACATTGCAAAGGCACGTGCAACAAGTTACGTATGCTAATTTGTTGTGAGTTTTACATATGAACGTGCAACACCTTCCTATTTTTCGTTGCAGCAAACCAATTACCTTTGCAATTTGACAGGATAATCAAAACATGAAAAGACAGTCACTTGCTGTATGTTAGACATGTAAACTGTGGTACACTGGGCATCTAGAATTAAGACTTCATTGAAGCTTTCAGCCACGTAAACTCTTTGCCCCTTTTGGTGGTAAACCTAAGAGACATAAAGCCCCATCAGATCAAGTGCACTTGGAACTAGCCTGAAACTGTCTCTGTCTTCCATCACATTTTGAATACTCTTCTTGTCAAGATTTTTCTTCCAGCAACTGTTGAACATTGGTCAGATCTGGTCAACCACTGCCAATGTCTGTCTGGGTTCCCACAGTAAAGCCTTCCATGCAAACCTCCCTTTGCTCTGCCATCAATGCCTAATGAATCTAAGCCTATGCCTTTTTATAGCGGAGCTCCGGCTGCCCCAAGAGCCGCCATGTGGAGCCCCATACTCATAGGAATTGGTAACCCATCAATTGCTTGTTACTTAAAACTGTATTCTGGACACAAAATTTAAGCAAAAAATATAGGCTGTTCTATTTTTTTTTTCCCTCAATGGGTATTTACAGTTTTGGGGTAAATTATACCTCGTTTTAAAGGTTAGGAAGTGAGATTTCATAGGAAAAAATATCTTATCCACAGAGAGAAAATAATTTATGGTTAGTGGACATAAACAACAGCCATTTGCGAAAATACCGCAAATTTTCTTATTAGAACGATTTTGCTTCATTGCAACATTAACTGAGAATTTTCGGCCAGAGGAGAAAAAATTTGACAGAAATCGATCCCATGAACCTTTTTCTCCATAACATGATTAGGTTTTCAAGGGTGTAAATCGATAGTATGGATTGTACGACAGGTTATGCACCCCGTTGCTAGGTGCGAGAGTTTAACTTCTATATCTGTTGTTCACAAAATCGCTTTCTAACCAAAATATCTGTCCAAATAGGCTAGAATATCAATGTTTCCATCTATATCGAAGCAAATATCAAGATTTCGAAGAAAAATAGGCCGCGAAATGAAAGAAAATAACCAGCCAAACAAAACGTGTTTGACTTAAAATCTGTACAACGCGATCACACGCAAAACAAATACTACTTGCCTTTTCATCGTTTTCTCGCTTTATTTTCCATAGAAAGAATAAAGGACAATTTCTTTATTCCTGTAAACACCTTCAACACCTTTCTCTGGTTAAGGTTGGCCTCCAAAACCTTTTCCAAGCGAATTGTTGCCAACGGTCGAGTGTGGAGCTATGTAATGCCAGAAATCACGCAAAATCTGTTGCTGATTGATCGAAAGCTTGATTTTTGGCGGTTTTTCCCCTACCGTTCCTGCAGGAACGATTTCTCCCGACAACTGCAGGAAAGAGTTTACTTAAACAACGAATTTACGGGATAAAACAATTTTGTTGTTGTTGTTTAGCCTTGACGAAAGCAATCAAAGAAAGAAAACCAAACAAAACAATCTAAAACGAGTTAAAACAAGAAGAGGTGGAAAAATAATAATATCCCCTAACATAGCAAGTTTACAAGAAGAGTGTTCCGCCATACTGAGTAGGTTACTAAATACCATCACAGTCGTGCATTTGAAAAAATATG
>BLFK01000118.1:344250-349250 GCA_014634185.1 Astreopora myriophthalma | reverse complement strand
CGACCATTGATGTAGGCAAACTGGAATATTTGACACTTGAAAGAAGTTAGCCCTTCATGGTAGCTTGAATATCCCCTGGTGGTTGTAGGGTATGAATGGTTATGATTAGATCCAAAACAAAATTAATACCCGTAACTGCTCATTTTAGTTTCAGTATTTGTTGGCAAGTTGTCATTCACTACAAGTGAAGAAACCCTCAGAGCGTTTTTTGAAGACCATGGCATGTCTCCAATGGATGTTAGACTTGCCTACAGAGATGGATCATCGCGAGGGTAAGAGTGACTTACGATGTTCTGGATATGTGTATTCAGGGAGACTTGTAGTGATGATGATCATGATCATGATCATAATGTCATAGAGATGGTGGTCCTGCTTGAAACAATGAAGCACCCATGCAAGAGCACATCACTGGTGTGAAGCTTGAATAAACACACTGTAATATACTGTACAGAGTATTTCCAGGGATATTCTTGATTTCCTACTCCGAGCTGCTTTTGTTTAGTTGGCTCATCTATTTTCTGTTTCAATTCCACAATGCAGATCATAAGTCCTTGGGACACTTGTCAAGCAAGCACAGAAACTAACAAAGCCCTCATTTAATACGTCAATTCCTTTAACAATGTATCTGGCTTTCTCAACTCCCCCTCCCCCAGACAATGTTGAAACATGTCGTATGTTCCACAGACTTGTCTTGCTTTCTGAAACTATTCAAATTCAATGTTGTAAAGGGGGAAGGAGGAAGGGAGGGGGAAGTGAGTTGGAACTGTGTTAAGTATCCCAACACCTATGACCTCCATTGCTGGATACTTTTCACACCTGACCAAAATACAAAATGAACTTATCAACCAATTTGTTTCTGTTTTACGTCATACGTGATGTAGGTTTGGTCACGTGGATTTTGGATGTGTGGAGGAGGTTAAAAGAGCAATAGAACTCGATGGGTCAGAAATTGATGGTTGGGAAGTGAGGATAGAGAAGGCCACACCCAGGCCATCACCAGTGTCACGTGGTCAAGGGCGTGGCCAAGGACGGGGAGGAGGTGCTTCGAGGGGCCGTGGTAAAAGTGCTCCAACAAACACCTTGATCTGCCTTGGCTTATCTTATGACACAGATAAGGATTCCTTGGGTAGGGCTTTTCCTGACGGTGTTGATGCGCGAGTAATAACAGACAGAGATACTGGAAATTCAAAAGGGTAAGTGGAATCCCTTTGTGATGTAACCAATGGTGTTACATGTTCACTTGATAGTTGCTGGGCTTGCCCATCTTTTTGGATATGACGTCTAACTTTGTACTGCAGATTGACTTAATAGTGAAATGGAGCTTGTTACATAGTTCATTGACCGCTAGGGCACATTTTTATGCCAGTAAACAAAAGTGTGGCTAGTTCGTTGACCCCACTGCAATTAATATTTTATACCAGTGTTTTAAATAATTATGTGATCACTCCCAGTTCACAGTTGTGTGACAATGCCATGAGTTTATTTTTACTCAGAAAAACTTCTTGGAGCAGTGGAGGGAACCAACAAAAGTCAGCCCATGTAAGACACTGAGTCCGGGACTAGTACCCAGGACACATTGGTTGAAAGCGAGCGTTCTTCCCACTGTGCCAATCCAGCTCAATCATGAAATCTCCAGCAAGCTTATTTTTATAGACCATTCTGGTCCACTGGAATCTTGTATGGTTTTTGGGCATGTCATTAACAATGCCTTGTGTTTGTTATTTTCCAGTTTTGGATATGTTGATTTTGATAGTGTTGAAGCTGCCCAGGCTGCCATGGCTTCCATGGATGGGCAACGTCTCGATGGTCGTGTGATGAGACTCGACTTTGCTAGGGCGCGGGGGTCAACCCCCGGGAGTGCAGATGGTCAAGGTGGTTGGAGAGGAGGGCGAGGGGGAAGAGGAAGTGGCAGAGGTGGAGGATGGGGTAAGTTGCGTTGGCATTTATAATAAGTGCATGCAGTTTGCAAGTCTGAACTGTAACAAAAGTAGTTCATCTTGAAATATGAAAGAAAAGGAATAGCCCACGCCGAAAGAGATCGATCAGTGCAAGTTACGCTTGAAGTTGCCTACCACTTAACTTTGAAGTATGAATGTATTGGTATTAAGCCCTGGTCAAACGGTGCATGATAGTCGATGATAGTTAAGGCACGTGCGCTCATTTGACCACCAACTATCATGCGCTATCATCGACTGTCATCAACTATCATTCACTTTGAGCGTGTCCAAATTCTTCATGATAGTTGATGACAGTTTTTTGCATCCCCCAAAATTGACGGGCTCAGTTTTCAGCTCCAGCGTTTCAGTTAACTTTCAGCAAGCTAACAAAATTGCGGCGGTGTTGAGAGTTGGCTCTCCACAGATTGAAAACAAGGAAAATTACAAAAATGAAGAAAACAAAGCCAATGACAGTGAGGGAAGTGAAGGTCATCGTATTCATCATCATCATAACATCACAACATCATCACAACATCATCTTAATTGATTACATCCCCATTGTGTGTAGCCATGGAGACGAAATATGCAACAATTCTTCCCCAGACTTCCTTGGAACAACTATCATTGTGAGTTCCACCAACTAACTGAATTCGGTACTAGACGTTCAAAAAATGTTTCGAAAGGGCAAACTACACCAAAAAAACCCTGCGAACTCAACCACGTGCAATTCCCCAGAGGGGCATTGCGTGCTCGGAAGTTCCAACGGTAGCCACACCGGCCCCTAAATGAGGACACTACACAGAGGACTCATTTACAAACATTCCGGCTACCTATACAATCAAATGCAACAAATGTTCTTAAATAACTGCTTCTGGTCAATGTTCACGCGTGAAGTTCGAGGCAGTTCTTTGAGTCTATCACAATGTCAATAAAGTTTCAGCTTCGCCATCCATCTCAAGTAAACACAGCTTTGTCACTGAACATGAAAGTATGCCGTTTGCGGAGATCAAAGGTTCTCCCCTCTGTTGTCTCTTGGCGCGTGTTGCCACAGTAGAACTTGTCTTCACTTTGACAGTGCGCACCAAACCATCTCGGCTCACAATAACATCAAGGACTCGCCCAAGGCACCATTTGCCTCTTGGAAAGGATTCGTCAACTAACAGGACCAGGTCACCGACCTTGAGGTTCCTTCTCGTATCATTCCATTTTTTCCTCTCCAAAAGTGTAGGTAAGTACTCTCGGATCCACCTGTGCCAAAACAGACTGGCCAAATATTGTGCTTGCCACCAGGCACGCTTGCAGCTGTTATCATCTTTACTGAATACGCCTGAAGGCAGACTCGGACATGACCGCAGGTGTAGTAGATGGTTGGGGGTTATCGGCTGTTCATCTTGAGGGCTATCACTGTTGCGTGAGAGTGGTCTAGAATTCAAAATATTCACCACTTCAGCCATTACGGTCGAGAGAACTTCATCTGACACTATCTGCTCCTTTAACATGGCTCGAACTATTTGCCTCACCGATCGAATCATTCTTTCCCATACGGCTCGCTGCTGGGGGATTGAAAATCCACTCAATCCCTTTCTGACTGCAGAACTGTTAACCTTTTGTTGATTCCACCCCTCTATGGCTTCTTTCAGCTCTTTATCAGCGTTTACAAGGTTTGTGCCTTGGTCACTCCTTATTCGCTCAGGACAACCACGAATACTGATGAATCTTCTGAGTGCATTTACCATCGAGTCAGTACTCAAGGAATGAGCTATTTCAATATGGATCGCAAGGGTTGTTAGACAAGTAAAGAGGCATCCGTACCTCTTTACACGGGATCTTCTTTGTTTCACTTCAAGCGGTCCAAAATAATCAACGCCAACAAATGTAAATGGTGGCTTTTCAGAGGTAAGCCTGTCTTCAGGTAAATCTGCCGTGAACTGCTTTCCTGGGCGTGCATTTCTCCGTTGACAGTCTACACATCTTCTTAAACACACGTCGCACTGCTGACCTTCCTTTAATTATCCAGAAAGTCTCTCTCAAAGACGACAAAACACATTCTTGGCCCATGTGACCCAAAGTCTCGTGATACTGCCTGACAATTAGATCTGTTACACGATGTTTGTAAGGGAGGATGATAGGGTGCTTTCTTTCTTAAGCAACTGGAGCATTCTGTAATCGACCACCGACTCGTAGTAAGCCTTCATTAAGCTGCGGGTCTAGCTGACGCAGGGAGGTGCCTGCTTTCCGTAGAGCTTTCTTTACAAATGTTTCTCTCGTGACCTTCTATGGGCGTGAGTATTTCCGCGACGTCTGGAAAGGACACTTGCTGCACTTGCCCGAGTATTTCCCTCTCAGCTAATTTAAGTTCAGCTACCTTCAAATATCTGCATTTCATCACTAGCGCCTCAACGGGCTTGACTGGGGAGTCACTTGTTGTTAAGGCACTCTTCTTTCTCAACTCAACTTTGATTTGAAGATACTTCTTGTAATTTAACAGCCATGCTACAGCAATTTTCAACTTCCACCAAGAAGGGTAACTAGATGCCAAGGACTCCAAAACATCATTCTGGACAGCAGCGGCATAGATTTGAGCTTCCTTCCTAACTTCAGGATCCTCATCCTTCAACGTTGGAATTTCAATCATTCTTGGCCAGTGGCTCTCAGACTCCCAGAGAGACTTTGGTCCCTTCAACCAACGATTTTTCTTCAACATAGCATCCAGCTTGAGTCCCTTTGAGCCGTCATCTGCAGGGTTGTCATCTCTGTTCACGTAACGTCACTCAGACAATGAGGACCCATTGCGTATCACCGTCAGACGATTGGATTCAAATGTATGGAATCGCTTTGACTCATTCCTGATGCATTTCAGCACCGACATTGAGTCCGTCCAATACCTCACACGCTGGATTACCATGTCCAATTCTTCTCGGATTATTTTGGAGAGTCTCACAGAGATTACGGCAGCTGTGAGTTCCAATCTTGGGATTGAGATTTCACGAAGAGGCGCCAATCTCGCCTTCCCCATCACAAACGCACAATGAATTCGGTTGCTAGTATCCTTTAAACGGAGGT
>BLFK01000118.1:338853-343217 GCA_014634185.1 Astreopora myriophthalma | reverse complement strand
AGGTACCAACAAGTTAGTCGTCCCAAGTAAGAAAACTTCAAACTTTGGCCTAAAATCTACAACTTTTATTGGTGCCAAAGTGTGGAATTCTTTACCGGATAAATTGCGTTCAACGAAAATCCTTAAGGAATTTAAGAAGGCTGTGAGAGAACTACATTTGTAACGTACAGATTTATATGATTCATTGTAATAATTTTAAGATTTAGGATTGTTTATTTCTTGATATAGTTAGATTGTTAGTTATTAATTGATCATGTATGTATGCATTTATATTTTTATTTTTATTTTTTTTTATTTTACTTTTCTCGGCATATTAGCATGTATTTGCTAGGGGCCTAATCAGCCTCATCAACCCGAGTTGAAATAAAGTTACTTACTTACTTACAAACTCTAGTCTCAGCTTCGGAATTTTCGAAATCTGTTTTCCATAGTCTCTCCAACTGTTGGTTCAGTTCTTCATTCTGAGCTTGACGTTCGATTTCGTCTTGCAGCGAAGGGTGCTCCATTCTCTTGATATCACACTCTGGTTCCTTACAACTTTCTTCGGTAACAATTCTTTCCCCAGCACTTTCGTCATTTTCAGGAAATGCATTTCTTCGTAGGAAATGCATTTCTTCGTAGACATTGAAGCTTACTGCTGCCCTTTCTTCTTCCATTTGAGCCTCCATAAACTCCTTTGCATACTCCAATTCGGACATTTTCCGCTTCAGCTCCTGTTCACGTAATACTTGTTTGGTTTTAAGCTGAGCAAGAGCAAGTTGCTCCTTCTTCTTGGCTAGGGCCAATGAGACAGAACTTGAACCAGGGGATCTACTTGTGTGACTGTGACTCCTGTTAAACTTTCGGGAATAGGGCTCTCTCTCCATAGCTTCCAATTTCCATGACTTGATCTTAGAATCAAAGGTCTATTTTCGCTCCATCTGTTGTTGGTAACTAATATGGGCCTGCTTTAGCTCCTCCTCGTATTCGAGTAATTCCAGACATTCAACATATTCTTCATGGGTTCCCACAAATTTCCGCCAAACCTCGCCGTATGTTTTTTGTTTCGACTTTACTTCTTCCAAAGTCCCACCAGTGCTCATCAGTTCTTGAATAGTTTCTTGTAGCTTTTTAAGGGCACGAACGTAACCTTTGCGAGAGTAGAACAATGTTCTTGCTCTTTCGGCTCTGTAGCTCTCACTTTTAAACATTTTACTTGGCAGTTTTACGCGAACACTTCGTCTTATTTCCTCAGGGCTTTTAATGCCAGCTTCCGACGTAGACTTTCGGACATTCTCATGATCAAATTTCCCAGCAACAGGAAGTGACCGAACAGACCTTGTACTCGACACTTTATTATCCACGCAGCCACTCAAATTCCAAATGCGGAGAATAACTACCAGAATAATAAGCAATTTCTTTATCATAAGGCAATGTTTTGTTCAGTTTTAAAACAAAGTACTGTTTTCCTTGAAACCAATAATATGTCCAAGACTTGTTTAACCCAATCAAGCCACCAATCAATGTACCAACAATTTTTAAATACGAAGAATGATAAACAATGACTCACATGTGGAGTAGTGTTCTCCCTCAGAGGCGAACGATTCAAATGATCCAAACACGTTGCCAATCGGCTAAACAGGCAAATTCCAAACTCGAAGAACAGCAGCCCTGAAACAATGTTTTCCTCGTGAAGTAAGCTATCCAAATTGTCCAAAACGTCACCACGCGAGCGAAATCCAAATATTCAATCCATACACCGCCTGCCAAACAAACAAATCCTAAACCCAAATCAGACGTCCGGAATCTTGAAGCAGCGTTCTCCTCGAGAACCAAACGGTACAAGCGAGCCAAACACGTCGCTAAATCAAAGTTCCAATCGAAGACAAATATGTCGGCCAATCCAAACAATGTTCTCCCTGAGAAATAAGCGAATCAAACACGTCGCTCTTGACAAACTCGGAACAGTTTTTGAACTGTGAGTTCCACCAACTAACTGAACTCGGTACTAGACGTTCAAAAACTGTTTCGAAAGGGCGAACTACACAAAAACAAAACCTGCCAACTCGACCACGTGCAATTCGCCAGAGGGGCATCACGTGCCCGGAAGTTCCAACGGTAGCCACAATCATCGACTATCATGCACCGTTTGACCAGGGCTTTAGTTTTATGAAAATACAGACAACAGAGAAAAGAAAACTTTGAACAATGTTGTAGTTAATCCATTAAAGCATCAGAAATAGAAACATTTCTTGAAAAACATGAAACATGTCAATCATCGCTTTAACAGTCTTGCTGGTTGTAGAAAGTGGTGCCGACCAACGCTGTTTCCCCGACCCGAGTCCTTACTGAAGTGAGGGAGCCTTTTAACATTGTTGACTGTTTCCGTTAGGTCGTGGTGGCGGAGGAAGAGGAGGGACTCCTGCAAGCGCTGCAAGGAAAGGCAACATTCAAGAATACAAGGGAACTAAAATCTCGTTTGATGACTGAACAACTTCACATGAACTGTTGTTTATGTTAGAACTTTTAATCCTCAGATTGTCATTGTATGAGTTATAGCAGAGTATCACCATTTGTTGCTTCGTATTGTGCTTTTTAGTGCCGGGTTTCATCAAGCCGGGCTCCACTAATATTGTGTGATGGTGAGATTCAGAATATTGATCGCGCAGGAGAACTAGATAAGAAATTTTAAAGTGTGATTTAGAGTTGTCGAACAAGTAGCTCAAGCAACTGAATAGTGCACATTGAAAACTTTGAAGGTTTTATGAGAGCCTCTTCGAACAACGTATACCTATCGCTAGTAGTGAGGGAACATAGATACTCACATTAGAGAGTACCTATGAACTCAAGTTTAAAATCTGCTTAAAATGTAGTCGTTCCTGAAAGCTCAGCCTTACCCACCGATTCCGCCTGAACCTGGGCCGAGTAAATACCATGACAACCGATAGTTTATGCTAATCGTTGGTTAAGTCCGAGTAAAACCTCAAGATTTTCATGGTATTTCTCGCGGTTTGGCACTAACCCTGCTTGTACTGAACAACTGGCCCCAGATGAGTGAACGTGGGGAAGCATAGCAAAATTCTCCAGGAAATACGTGTACAAATGCCGTATCCAAAGCCTTATCCATGAGCTTAATCATAAATCAATTTGGAAATCAATCTGCCGGTAGTTGCACTACACAAAAATACTTCTTGTATCGTAAATGCAGCCATAAGAGGACTTTTCCTGTTTTAGTTAAGTGGACACTTTTCAGAGTGTAAAACGAAGTTAAGTTTTAGAAAAGAAGTCCAGGGGAAAAGGGAAAAAGCGGCATCAACTATAACAAGATAATCTCTTTTATATTTTTTCTTGACTATAAAAAGTCAAATTATCGAAACATCACCTGCGTGATCAATTAATCGCCGGAACAGGCAAATTCTGCCGCAGCCCTCTTAAGATGCCAATTGCTGATGAGAAAGGATACCATGAAGGAAATGACTATGAAGTGCGGGTTAGAAATGAACTGAAGGAATGATCCTCACACTTTCTGGACAATTTAAGCAATTGTCTTTTGTATGCACTTGAAAAATTCAAGTGACTCCAACGGGATTCGAACCCAAGGTCTGGGTTCGAATCCCATTGGAGTCACTTGAATTTTTCAAGTGCATACAAAAGACAATTGCTTAAATTGTCCAGAAAGTGTGAGGATCATTTCTTCAGTTCAAAGGATACTATGTTACTTATTCTTTGAAGCCTTTTGTCACAAGCATTTTTGAGAGCTTGTACGTCTCAATGATGTCTACCTATACTTGCACAAATGGTCAAATTGTTCTTGTAGCCGTCATTACAACTTCTACAAGCGTCATTTGGTCGATGGAAAAGGATTTCCTTCACCGAAAACTACGGTTCACCTGCCATGAATTAACCGCACATGCGCAGCAGACTGGCCCAGGCCATTTAAGTTATCTGAATATTGATCTATGAAGCTTTCTCTTTATTTACAACCATCTTTTCACTTTTATGTCACAAGAATGGCCTTTCAGTGAGTCTGTAGCCTTGGGTAAACAATAGATAATCGAAAATTTGGCCAGTCACAAACCTTTTCAAGCATTTTACTGGTAGCATTTGCAGCGTTGTGATCTTGAATCGGATGTATTTTCTTTGTAGCTGAATGTAGCTGCTTATTATTTTCTTTGTAGCTGAATATAGCTGCTTATTACCGGTGAGTTAGCGAATAGAGAACGAGAAATTTGTGATGTGGATATTAATGACTCGATCCCAGAATGTGCCATTTCGGAGTTGCTTTCAGCCTAGTAATCAACGCAAGTGCTAGTACACACACCATCCTATGAAAACAAGTTCAGTCCTTTGTCAAAACGAATTTCCAACACAAACCTCAGTGCGCC
>BLFK01000118.1:316353-336353 GCA_014634185.1 Astreopora myriophthalma | reverse complement strand
GATGACGCTATCCGCCGGATAAATCATAGCGTTACCAGTTGCGTTCTCCAATGGATACTAGGGAGTTTAAGATCTACGACGCGACGGTAGCGAAAAACGTCGCTCAAAATTGCAAGTTCAAGTTTTTCAATCTCTTTCGTCATTTTGTCAGTTTGTTTAACTTTTGAAAGCTAGCGGGATAACCCAGGAACTGAATTTAGAGGTGCAGTGTCAAAGCGAGAAAAGAAAATTCAAATTCGCGGCTATGTGTTCACGTTCTCTGTAAAACTTGAGAAATGGTCATTTCACGTCGCAGATTTGCAGAGAACGGGAAAGAAATGTACAGAAATAAAAAAAGCACGTGAGGGGCGTGCAAAGCTTTTGTTTTTGTTCATTAAATATGCAAATTTTGCGACGTTGTCGCCGCCGTCGCGTCGTAGATCTTAAACTCCCTAGTGATTTATCCGGTTGATTGCGTCACATCCACCTTTTGAACAACTGAGGCCTTATAAATAAAACATAGAAACGTTTTTCAATTTCAACTAAAACCTTGCGCTATTGATCGTCGTTTTAAGCAGCCTAAAAAAATCGGCGTCTTATAGCAACACAATTCTAATGCTATGGTGATAACTCAATCGGCGGGTCTAAAACACAGGTCACATTTCACAGGTCACTCGTTGCTGGTCATTATTTTGCATTAGGAAAGCACGTAAACAACATTGGGGTTTCATATTAAGAACTCAAAATGAACAAAATCTCGCTTCTTGTAAACCAACAGTTCCTCTCTATTTGTTCTCTGAGCCAAATTGATCGGTAGAAGCAGAATAATGTGACGAGATCTCAATCCCTCATTTTCAAACTCCATTACTCCGGCCATGCTGGAATAGGCATCAGCTAACACCTCTCACGTGGCAATTATGGCGGGACATTCCCATGTCGAACTTCAATTTATGTCGTCAGCCTATCGCTATTTCGTTGCGCTATTCTTTTTTTCACAGTGTTTTGTATTCAGTACGCATTTTATACCTGGTCCTCGTTTTATACCCGGTCCGCAGCCGCAGTCGACCTTTTATACTGACCGTACTGAAATCACGCATTTGAGCCCACAAAAATGAATACAGGTCAACCAAACCAATGTTTTCTCTTCGACCGCTGGTCGGTGATACCAGCCGCCCCGCCATTTGTTCTGTATTTTTGACCTCATTATATTATTCGAGATATATTTAAGTAGTGTTTCGAATGGTCAACGAATCGTAAAACTACCTAACATACAGAATCTCTGCCATCGATTTTCGCTCGTTGATTCATAGTAAGTTGAATTGTGTTTAATATAACTTCGGAAAAGTTTCAACGATACACTCGATTAGTATCGCCTGCACTCACTAACCTTTAAAATTTTGAAGAGTAAAGGCTGAAATTGGTTGAGCGAAGTCGCCTACGTCGAGAAGCGAACTCGCCTACGTAGGCGAGTTCACGAAGCGTAGGGGAGTTCGCACGTAGGCGAGTTTGCACGTAGGCGAGTTTGCACGTAGGCGAGTTGACCGGTATTCAAGATTACGACGGCAACGTCAGCGAGAACGCTCCCACACAACAGACTTTAATGAACGAAACAATGGCTCTGCACCTGCGTTTTGAACTTTGGTACATTTCTTTCCCGTTCTCTGCCAATCTACAACATCAAGTGACCAAATCTCAAGTTTTAAGGAAAACATGCGCACACGATGGAGGATTTTGATTTCTTTGTTTGAACACCGTTCGTCTCAATTCAGTTCCTGGATAGTTCGGGTAGTTTGTAGAAGTCGAACGAACTGGAATAATCACGAAAAAGTTCGCAAAACGTAAACTAGCAATTTTAAATGACGTTTTCATGGACGTCGCCGTTGTAGATCTTAAGTCCCTAATGGCTTGCGAAGGCGAACATCAGTCTCCGCTTGAGTTGATAACCTAAAATTTGAGAAGCATTGTAAGTGGTGTTCTTAACAAGCTTGAGTGCGGAGATGGAGATCATAACATTGACCTTGCTAGATGCAGAGTTGAATGGCTTTGTTCCGTCCCTTTGAGGCTTGGAGGGAACCTTGAACAAAGCCTACTGCCTCGCCTACAAGAGGCCCAGTAATTACTTGCCACTCTCGACAGGGACAATTGCTTTAACTGTGAAAGTTATGCACCTCCAGTGATTCAAACCGGTATAAGAGGACGTCCAAAATTTTACATTTTAAGAGAGCAGCTTGAATACTTCATTGAATATGGTTTCAAGGCAACTGACATTTCCAAGATGTTATTCGTGAGTGACAAAACTGTTTATAGAAGACTGGAGGAGTTTGGCATTTCAATGCGAATGAATTACACTCAGATAACACAGCCAGAGCTAGATGACTTCATTAGAAACATTTTGCACGAGTTTCCTAATTCAGGTTACAAATCAATGCGTGGTCATCTCTTGGCTAGAGGACTGAAAGTTCAAGAAAGTCGATTAAGGGAGGCAATGAGAAGGAACGGCGATCCTAAAGGTACTGCAGTACGTGCTTTGCAACTTCGAGTCACCCGCAGAAGAGGGTACAACGTTCAGGAACCCCTTTCGGGGTGGCATATGGATGGAAATCATAATCTCATAAGGTAGGTATTTTTATTTTTGGGTGGGCGATCAGAGTAAATCTCAAGAGAAAAAAAAAACAGGGCAGGAGATGGGAAATTGAGTTGCGTATACAGTGTATAAACCTTATTATAAGATTTGGGCTAAGTGAGACTTTTTGTTGACGACCTTGATCTGGTAATCGGCAAGTGCGATCTGAATAAGGCCCAACTCGCCTTGTCCGCAAGGTCCTTCGGGTACATGCGCCTCGGCATGCAAGGCCTTGGCCAACCGTGCCTGGCAGGGTCACCCTTGACGGAGAGACTTGTAGCTGTCTTCGGGCATCCAACCCACTTGTTCTGTCAGTGTGGGCGCGCATGGTGACCAGGGCCCGGATGCAACAGAGTTCGTCGGTGTTGTTAATGGGCACCATGCACCGTTTTTGGTGAAGAAACTGTCAGGCCGACACGCTGCCCCAAGTCAACCCTGTCCTCTTGCCTCCGCGGCCGGGATCTCGGACGAGCACGACTTGCAGCTGAAAGGTGTCGTTGGAGTTGAGACGACGTCCCATCTCGTACACGAGCGTCTGTGCGCGCTCGTTGCCATGCCGCCATTCGCTCACCGTCAACCGAGATGACTGAAACACGTGGTAGTGGGCGGTTGATGAGGAAATAATCCTCGTCGCGGAGATCGTCAGTGGCCAGCTGTCGATCGATGGCCCGGGTGAGGGCACCCTCGACGGCTTCACTCACGTCGTCCCCGGGTAAGAGAGTGCTCGGCTGTCGGAGACGGGCCCAAAACACGTGACGATGCAGTCCAAAACGTCGGCCCCGGCATTCCTGGGGAGTTTGTCCTCGCTATCCTCCTCTTCAAACAACGAGGGAGCGTGGTCGCGTGCAAAGGCCTCGCGCCGCTCCCGCAAGAGAGCCCGCTGCTCGTCTTAAGAGAGTCCAAAGTTTCTATGGCCCTTATTAAGAACGCCTTGCCATGCATTTTGCCTACTCTGACCGAAATAGTGAACCGTTCTCTAATGTCCTCTGTTTTCCCAAGTCGCTGGAAGGAGTCAGAGGTCATTCTGCTTCTGAAGGAAGGAGATCCCGAAATAGCCACCAACAATCGCCCAGTGTCACTGCTACCTGCACCCTCCAAGGTATGCGAACGCATAGCGTTAAACCAGATAATTACGTACTTGGAAGAGGAAAAATGACTGACAAACCATCAAAGCGGTAACAAGAAATTACACTCCACAGAATCATTGAACATCTTGATATCCGACACTGTGCTGGAGTCAATGGATCGAAAACAAATAACAGCATTGGTTCTGTTAGATTTATGGAAGGCTTTTGATAGCATAGATCATTCACTTCTTCTCATAAAGCTTCGATCGTTGGGATTTTCTAATGGGACTGTTGATTGGTTTAAAATCTATCTATCTGGAAGAAGTCAGATTGTGCGCATTGGCACTGCTCTATCTGAGCCGCACCTCACTACACATGGAGTCCCCCAGGGCTCCATTCTAGGACCTGTGTTATTCATTATTTACATAAATGATCTGCCTTTACTGCCAAACATTTGTTCACTTGAATCATATGTTGATGACTCGAAATTATATATCTCGTTTCCAGTAAAGGACATTGACATTGTTGCTGGACAGCTGACCGAAGATCTACGGAGGATAGCTGCCTGGTGCTGCGCTAATAGTCTGTTGATAAATCCAGATAAGACCAAGCTTTTACTGTTGGGTACTCGCCAGATGTTGCGCAAAATTCCAGACGACATCCACGTAAAGCTTCTCTTATAGTTTGTAATTTTTTAGATTTTATATATAGCTTTTAAAGTCACGCCTTTGAATTATTGTGAATAGATACTGAAAAGCCCTGAAGGGAGTATTTAATAAAGTTTACCAGTTTACCAGTTACCAGTCCACTCGGACCTGGCATGGACACGGTGTCCCTCTGTCGAATGACCAAGGCCACGCTAGGGCTCTGCCTTTATAGAGCCCCCGAGACCCACGTGACACGGACCTCACCCCTGGCCTCTCTTGAAAAAAACCCACCAGAGGTTGATAGGGGGTATCCCCCGATTTTTATCCATACGTCACATGGGAGGCAGGGTGCCTCCTGATTGGTGGCGAGAGGGTGTTGGAAGTGTGTCCACTCGCCCAGCAGAAGAAAGCCGAGCTGTAGGCCTGACGCCCGACTCCACCCTCAGCAGCACCACCAGCCCCACCGGTCATTCCGGCTCTGACGTTGCTAACGCTGCCACTGCCAGGCTCTTGTCGTCATCCTCGAGATCCCCTCCCCGACGAGGTCGGCCACAGGGCCCTGTATCTGGCCCGGAAACGACCACAGAACTGGGCGTCCTACCATCGCCTCTGAGCGGATCCCAAGAGGCATGCCACGTACCTGGCCCGCTGATGAGAACGGACCCGGGAAGCTTCGCGGGCCTACTACCGACACGTCCAGACCGACGCCACGCTGCACATCTGGCCCGGAAACGAGAACGGACCTGAAGTCTCCGAGCTGACCCCAAGCGTCGTGCCGACACTCTGGCCTGAGACCATGAGTGGGCCCGAACGTACTGGGAACGTCATCGAGATAGGGTCTGGGTCCGTCGTCGCTGCGATGAGGCATATTGTGTCCGCCACCAAGCATGGCACGACGTGAACCGTCGACGCCGTGATGCCAACCCCAAAGGTCATGCCACATATCTGGCCCAAAGACGAGCCTCCCATGGAAGGAGACAAAAGGAATGCCAGGAAGTTGAGGACTGTGACGCCTGCAGAGTGTCTCTGCATTGCAGGGGTTTTGCAATCCCTTGGAACCCGGCCTGTGGAGCGCACCTGCTCGAGTGGCAGCAAACCCTGCCGACCCGCCACGCCCAGGCCTTCCTCCAAGAGAGATGACTGTCCGTCTCGTCGTCCACCCCCTGTGACGACCCCCTGTGTGATGCAGAGTCGACGGATTCGGACGAAGACGAGGATCCCACCCAGCACGTCTAGGCCTGCATGCGATGAAACCTTGCTCACGCCAACGCTCGCGTGCAGCACACCTGCACCCGGACGTTCCGTGTGCACCAAATCCTCCAGGCCGTCTGTTCCCCCGACAAGGCTTGTAACTTGGATCGCTTCAAAGCACAGTTATGCTGCCAAGACACTGTACGAGAACAAACTCCAACTTTATTAGAACAGGTGGCTACGGTGGACCGGGCCTTGTTACACGACTGGGAAACAGGTGCACGCCGTTGACGACTGTGCAAGTCACCCCCGACGTCATGGACGAACTCGAACGTTTACTATCCCTGTAAAAAACTAAAAAAACATCACAATTTCAGTCGTGTCTTGGCGTGCATGATCTTCTTGATGATGGCTTCAGTCCACGTCTTTTTCCCCGGGAGGGTGGTGATGGCACGGATCATCTTGCGATTGGCCGCATGCTTGTCTTCCAACATCTTGGCCTGGGCATAATCGATATCGTGCACTTTGGCGATCTCCTCCAACTGGTTGATGCCAGGATCCCCGCGTTTCAAGCGTTTTTGCAGATGTGCCGGGACCCATGTACTGATACCCCAGCCATTGAACCTTTTTCTTTGGCAGCGCCGATCCATTAGGGTTTCTCTTTCTTTGCAGGCGTCGGGTCTGCGATCTAGTAGTCGGTGCCATCGAGTTTCCGGCGCGTCTTCTTGCCTTCGGCTTACGCTTCCCAACTGAGCAAAGGTCGCAACCGTCAGATTTCAGTCAGCGTCCTGGCGTGGCCCTGCTGCCACCATCCCCACTTGGACGGCCTCCTCATCGGGCCTCCTCATCGGGTCGAGGACGTTTGTGGCCCACGGACGATCAGGCATTGATGCAGGCGATCCGAGCCACTTGCGTGTCCGGGGACGAGGTGGGAGACCCCACACTGACCGCTGCTGTGGGCGGGGGTGCCAAGTGTCAGCAGTGGGGGCAAAGGTGGCGGCACGAATGCTAACAATTCGTCCAACGTGGTCACCATGCACAGTGATGTGTAGGCCAGATCCACGTCGAGTTGTGGCGTGGTGAGTTGTTGTTCGGCCGCTCGATCGCGCTCGAACACGTTGACGGTGTGACTGCTGCCAGGGGTGCCCACGCCCACGGGATACCAGATGGCCATTCCTCTCGAGCGTCTAGAGAGGTTTCGGTGTGCGAGTGAACGTCCACGTCCACCCTTCATCCTTTAATACGTTCGAGAACACCCGGTACTGGTCGTCGGACGCCGGTTGCAGATTTAATAGCAACAGCAAGTTGTGCACGCCCAAGCAGTCCCACGGGTGCTTGAAGGCCACCACGTAATGCACATTGCGTGAAATGGTCTTGCCGTACTTGCCTGGCAGAAACATGTCTTGGCACAGGTACAACACTGTGATGACTCGATGAAGCGAGTCTTTGGTGAAGAGACCCAACATGCACTTGTCATTGCTGCCTTCGGCCATCAGATTGTCGAAGACCAACACGCCCACCTTGTGGGAACCAGGCCGTCAAGTTTGACGGGTCCGGCACCCCTTTATGCAAGTGCACGCCTGTCTTTTTCAAGGTGTTGAACCCGTCTTGCCAGGCTCCGTAACAGTAATGCATGGTCTGGGGCGGGACGACGAACTGGTCAGCCACTCGCGCCAACAATCACCCCAATGGCCCCACCACCAAATGCTGCTGGGCGACCAAAACATCTCTTTCTCAGCAGGTGCATGTGGCATCATGAGCGCAATACCTGTAATGATGTGGTGGGGTGTGGCCCAAGGCCTTATATGGGCGGTTCTCCAGATGCAAGAGGATTTCTTCCATGGTGGTTTCCCTGTGCCCATGCACGAATGCGTCATACGGACGCCCTCGCAAACACAAGCCGAGTACCTGCGTCATGGCGTACAGATCCAGGTTGTCGGGTTGCATGGTTCATACCGTCTCCAGCACCCTGGCGATCATCTGCCATCGAAACCGCACTTGCGTCAGTTGCATCGACATCGTTCCACAAGGATTTTGTCTTTTTATAGGGTGGTGTCAATGCCTTCCTGAAGAAAAAAAATCCACCCAGCCGGATTCGAATCGACCACCTTGAGATCTACAGTCCCACGCTCTGCCATTGAGCTATGAGTGGCGCCGTGGTACAGTGGTCAGTGCATTGGCCTCATAAACTAAAGGGCGTAGGTTCGAATCCTTCTAGTGCCACCAGGCTCTTTTTTTCTTTCAGAACAAACATGAGAAGCCATGGCGTCCGGAATACTCTTGTTGTTGCCTGGTCGTATCCGTTTACCAGTGGTGTGCCACTCGGGGCACGGGTGTCACGGCCTGCCCATGCCAAGACAGGGGTCGTTTCCTTCTTATATTTGCACGCACGCCAGGCGTCGCGCTCCCTTGTGGGACACGCAAAAAAGAGGACACACGTGGTTTCGTTTTTCTTCAACGTTTTATTGACAAGAGTGTCTCGTTACTCTGCGCATGCTCCGTAAAAACTAAACGCGTCCAGTCCGCCTCCCGGTGTCGGATCTGTTTCTTAAACCAGAGGCCCACCCTATGGTCGTTCTGGATGTAATCCGTGGGACTGATCGTGGCCACGAACTAGGCCAACGTCTTCCCTCGACTCTTTTGTGCCAAATACATCAAAGCGTAATGCCCGCAACTTTGACTGGTGACGGTTTGCAGACGATTCGTGTCCATTCACTTCCAATGCCACACGATCCACTGCATCAAGGGTTGACTCTTGTAGGTCACCAAGGGCAAGCTGTAATTGTCCATCACTTCACAGCGGTCACGTTCGGTCCACAGGGCCAGCCAATTCGTACCCGGTTCATTTCGAGGGTCCGTGTTCATGACGTACCTCACAGCGTCTCTTTCACCTCGAATTCGGCGTACAACGCCACGTTGATGACGTGGTCTTGGGCTGCTCCCAGAGGAAAGATCACCCACACGTCCCCATCTTGATGCTAGTTCAGCATGCGACTGCCCGCCGACTTGCTTGGCACGTTGTTCCACATGAACAAGGTGCACCCTGCCGTCCTGCCCCACTGCTCGGGCATGATCATGCTGGGCCGGCTCTTCATCAACGCTTTGCTCGCTTGCAAGAACCGATGGTACCCGTCCATGTCATTGTGCATGTCGCCAGTGTTCAATTCCAGGGTCTGGTAGGGATCCTCTTTGCCACCCACCAACTGCTTGATGCTCGTCAACCCGAATTTCTGGAAGGCGAACGGATGGTACGCCACGTTGCCGTTGTAGGCGTTGGTGCGCAACAACCCCACGATCAGCTGGTCGGGAATCCGGCCTTGAAACAGGTTGCCCTCGTCGAAATCCAATTGATTCTGCAGATGCGAAAACACCCGGATCTCGCTTCCCACCACCGTGTACTTGGCCACCTGCCGTTTGCGTGGATTGTGGCCGTTCCCCTCCAATTCCCAGTACTTGTCCGACAACCACAACTGGCAGACGTGGAAGGTGAGTTTGGTGTCGTCTTCCTGGAATCGGCCGTGCAACCCCACTCCATTCAAGAAGAATTCGTGCGAATTGAAGTAAAACCGGATCTTGAGTTCCACGTTGGGCACCAACGGTTTGCCTTGATGAAAGATCTCCGAATGCGGCCGAAACTGCAACGTGACCCTGTTGCTACCTTGATACCGTTTCTGGGCTTCTTTGGATTCCAACACCACCACTTTCTGGCTCATGCTCAACGTTGTGTAGTCGGCGTGCAGCCCCCTGCTGTTCAGGTTGTCGGCCGTCAAGGGCGTGGGAAAATCCGAGGTGTTGTAGGCTGCCAGGCGGTGGCGGTAGCTCGAAAACCACCCTTGGGGCTGCAAGATAGTTTCCCCTTCCTGGTCGGTGTAATTGAGCAAGGTTTTCAAGTAGGCTTGTACACGTACGTGTCCATCTGGGGACTGATCAAAGTGCCGTTGGCGTGCACCATCACTTGGTTGAGCAAGGTGTGTGCCAGATTGCATGCCACAGGCGCCGTTCGTCCGTGTTTTTCTCGGCCTTCTGACGGAGCCATGCTTGCACTTGCTGGGTGATTCTCTGCCATTCTTCCATCGTCTTGCACAGGGTGTGGAACTGGTTGCGGAGTTGCACATGAATCCGTTCGTGGTGGTGGCAGGCGTCTCACGATTCACTCAGTTCTCGCTCCAACAGGGCGATCCGGTGTTGGGGTGACTGGAGGTTGGACAGGGTCAGGTCTTGGGGGCCACATCAGCATCGGCAGAGGAGAGACTTCGCATCGTACAGGGTGCCCGCTTCCGCAGATTCCAAGGCATTGGCCAGATCAGCCAATGAAGGTACGTCTCATCGAACATGTACCCGGCAGCTAGTCCGCGTTTCACACGTGCCAACAAGTAATAACTCCATTGGAGCCGGGTGGATCGGACTCCACAGTTGCGTCAGAGGGGCAGTCTCCCTGGCGACTTTAATGAAGTCATCCTGTCGTGCACGGCGGGTGGGGTGACACTGGTGTAAGGGTCTCACTCGCACCTCTCCTTCATTCGAGTGCCTTGAGACACCCAGGCGACATGATCTTGTGGGAGTACAGAGACGTGTCACCCGCCAAGTATCCGTGCCCCGAGAAGACAAAGACAAAGTCCCCACCCAAGCTGCCTAGGATGAACCATCTGTCGGGGGCGTGCACCGATTCTATGATGTGCTGCCAGAACCCTGTCCACAACAAAACCCACCAAAAAGCCACTGCCCAAGCAAGGCAGCCAGCATCTGGACTTGAGTGCTCGGCTGATGGAAGACGTCACGCAGAAAAATGTCTGTGAAGGGATTTCAGGATAATACAGTGTTCGTTAATTAAGTGTTATACTCTCAGGCATCTGCACCAACGTGCGGCTGAACACACGAAACAGTCCTCTTCCATTGGCAAACACTTAATTAACGAACACTGTATTATCCCGAAAGACCTTGACAGACATTTTTCTGTTCTCTGGAAGTGCACAAATAAGTTCGATTGTTTAGTGCATGAAATGATGCTAATTAAAAAATTAACACCATCTCTCAATGTCCAGTCGGACTCAATTCGAGCAAAACTATTTGCGTGATCTTGCATATTTATTAGAAGTATGTTAATCTTGAGCAAACAATTTTCTCAGTTTATTCTATTGCATTTGAACTTGAAAAGGTTGTCACGATGTCACCGAAACGTCGTTCTTTTCTATCGCTTAGTTTTACTAGTTTATGTTTTACTAAACCGTTGCTTATAAAAATCGTGTTTTGGATTCATTTTTTTCCGGTCTCTTCGGATGACGTCACTCACGCCCTCGCGAGGTCCCTCGGGTCTCATGTCCACTCTCCTGCTCGTAGTAGACATGCTACGACCCATTGTCCTTATTTGGGCCTCATGCCCATATTTGGACTCCGCATGGGGTCCAAATTCAAACTGGTGGACGTCAAAAATGACGTGGCACGCCCTGATTGGTCCATCTCGGTCACGTGGTACAGAATCAGGCTTTCTGATTGGTCAGGGGTTATACAGACGTGGTCAACTACTCACGTACATCACTTAGAGAAAAACAAAGGATAGAAGTAGTGTGATCAGAGATATTCATTCCCCCGCAAAATCCGGGAAATCCGCCATTCCCGACCTTGTTCAGAAGCTTTTGATGGCAAACCTTATGAAATCTTGCTGCATTGATCAATCCGTTACGCATCTTATATTCTGCTGACGGAAATGTAGAAACGAATATGTAGCGAGGTGCACGCAAGACCTCGTTTAAAAACAGTGAACTTGGAAGTTATGTAAGCTACTTACAGTAAAAGAGATATGTAATATGATCAGTTATTCATCTCTCCGCAAAATCCGCGGGATCCATCTTTTCCGATCTCGTGCAGACACTTTTTACTCCATAACTTACGGTGAATGCTGGAAGTGGAAGACGGAATATATCAAAAGAACGAGCTGGAATGAAAAGTAGCTGAGAAGGGCCGGAAAAGATGGATTTCACGGATTTTCCGGAGATATGAATAACTGATCGTATTACTTCTCGTTTTAACTGTAAGTAAATTATATACAATTTAATATATACTATAATATAATTTACTTACAGATAAAAAGAGATGTAATATGATCAGCTGTTGATATCTCCGGGAAACCCGTGAAATCCGGCTTTTCCAGCCCTTCTCAGATACTTTTCTTGCGGCTTGTTCATATGATATATTCTATTTCCCTCTCAGTGACTGTAAGTTATGCAGTTAAAAGTATCTGAAGGAGGCCGGAAAAGAAGGATTTCACGGATATATCAATAACTTATCATACTACTTCTCTTTTTAACTGTAATATTACATTATATATTAAATTATATATGAATTACTTACAGTTAAAAAGAGAAGTAATGTGATCAGTGATTAATATCTCCGGGAAGTCCGTGAAATCCATCCTTTCCGGCCCTTCTGAGCCATTTTTCACCCAGCTCGTCCACCTGATATATTCCTTTTTTCCTCCTGCATCACTGACTGTAAGTTGTGAAATGAAAAGTGTCTGAACGAAGGCGGAAAAGGCACCGGAAAAATGACTACACGATCATGTTTTCCCGGAAACAAGACTTCATGAACATGTTACGCCCACGTTTTAATGCACGTAAGATATTCGTTACGTTTCTCTCCCTTCAGTCAACATAAGTCCACCGTTGCCAAGAATCCATCTGTGTTTTCCTCCTCTCTTCCAAAAAGCGAGTACGTTTTTAAGAAGTTTGCAAGACGCCAAGGCCGTGAAAGGCTAGACATTGATATTTGTGTTTGGTTTTTCATTTCGTCACAGATTTTCACCTCTTACAAATCGACCGAGAAAAAAAATCCGAGCACGACGTCGGACGACCTTAGCATTCCAATGAACAAGATAAGCGTTCCGTCGCGTATTTAGTTTTTCAGAATATTCCTGCCAGTGAACCCAAGCACCAAGGCTTTCAACAAACAGGCTAACGTTGCGTAACAATTTGGTTCTGATAAGGTAATTTGCCGACTTCTTTTGTCCTGTCCAAAAGATTAACACAGTCATGCAGAACAGTGACAAAACGCAAAGGCTTGTCAATTTGTAATGAGGGGCTTACCCCTAATGAATTCCTATTGAAAATATTACAAAAAGCTTCGTTTGATTTTCGCTTGATTCGTTTGATTTTTTGAAAGGCAGTTGGCAGAAAAGCTGATACCCTTTGCTGGATTGGTAAACCAGTTTGAGGTACAAAAACCTTTCAACGAGAAGGTTACATTGATATTTGTGTTTGTGAATTATTTCATATATACTTCACATTATTTCACTCCTCACGGGAGATATGAACTCACTAAATTGACCTCGCTCCCAATGTGTGGCTTCATAGCTCAGTTGGTAGAGCATCGCACCGGTATCGCGGAGGTCACGGGTTCGAATCCCGTTGAAGCCCTGATTTTTTCAGGCTTCTCCTTTCCAATTGCTTAAATTGGAAAATTAACCGCGATGATCATTCTTCACTTTCATCTGCAACCGCAGTTCACATATGAACGAGAAATACGTGACTCGCAAAACCTCGCGAAGCTAGGGCTGTCGCGGATTATTTTTTGTTCGTTGTGTGACATTTAGATTAGCGTTACATATTTTGAACATTTTTCTTAGCACGTGGACAGATCACGCGGTTGACACGTGATCACGTGAACATTAAACATGCTGTTGTTTTGTTGAAGGAGAATATGTGTTTTCTTGTATGGAGTGTGGTTGTAGAGTTCGGTGTTGAAACCCGTTCGCTTGCTGGAAATCTGTATTTTTGGTGGAACATTAAAGAAGATAGATAAAATTCATGACAAGGGCTGGGTGGGCAGTTAATTTGGAGTGTAAAAATGTGTTGTCTTTGCTGAGCCATATGGGGCGCCGTATTGGACATTATTGCGATGTGTCAAATAAAATGCTAAACGTCAAAAATACATGCCAAACTTTTTATTTCATATGCTAAACGTCAAAAATACATGCCAAACTTTTTATTTCATATGGTAAGTTTGTTGGAGCCATAGCAAACTCCGAAAATTCATTCCGAAGTCACATCTCCGTTTCCTTTTTGCCACCAAGACATTCTAAACTGCATTCCGTGTGCTAAACTTTATTTCGTATGGTATGATGCATCGCGCGCCTCGAGTTGGACACATCACGTCAATTACACGATGCCTGAAGAATCTCACTCAGGCACTCGTGTTCAATATGGCGGGAGAGAGGACCAAAGCTCTAGAAGCTTTGGCCAATATCGCAAGGCAAGCAAACAGAACACTATGAAGCCGTCGTTCTCCAAGGTTATACGAGTCCGATGAGTGGGAACAGTTTTACAATCAGGAGCAGGAATTAAGACAATATCTTTATGCACAATATTCACTGAAGACTTTCCCTTCTTGGACTTTGAGCGAGAAGCTGATGAACTTCGTCGTTTGCTTGAGCCTCGCGCCGCCAATGATGGAAATGATCGCAGTAGTGCCTGAGTTACACTTTCCGATGAACCTGACGAACGCAAGGTGGCCGACGAGTTTGTGTTCGCTGACCTCGAGGCCATTTGAGCTGTAGCTGAAGGTGTCGTCAACTGATTTTCAACTTCGCTAGATGTACCGCTGTCATATTGATTTAGTATTCTGTTTGCTTGCCTTGCGATATTGGCCAAAGCTTCTAGAGCTTTGGTCCTCTCTCCCGCCATATTGAACACGAGTGCCTGAGTGAGATTCTTCAGGCCTCGTGTAATTGACGTGATGTGTCCAACTCGAGGCGCGCGATGCATCATACCATACGAAATGAAGTTTAGCACGCGAAATAAAGTTTAGCACACGGAATGCAGTTTAGAATGTCTTGGTGGCAAAAAGGAAACGGAGATGTGACTTCGGAATGAATTTTCGGAGTTTGCTATGGCTCCAACAAACTTACCATATGAAATAAAAAGTTTGGCATGTATTTTTGACGTTTAGCATATGAAATAAAAAGTTTGGCATGTATTTTTGACGTTTAGCATTCTATTTGACACATCGCAATAATGTCCAATACGGCGCCCCATAGAGCCAAGCGATGTTGTCTATGCACTGTGGTTTCCTGATGTCTCCTTCTTCTTCGCTGCTCGCGCTGAATCTGAAGTCGCCTTTCACGTTGTTCAGGAGTTTCGTTGTTTAATCTCCTTCGGCGAGTATGTCTTGTCCCTTGTGCGTGCTCCTGTGGTTCACTGGCATAAGAATTTGGTCGTGTTTGACCAATACTAAACATTTTTCACCCCTCGATGAAATTACACGTTCGGCCTCAATGAATAAACATGAGAGTGCGCCATTGTGAGGCAGCGGTTGCTGCCTAGCAACCTTCCCTTTGTCTGACGTCATTCATACTTTGTTTGCGAACTGTTGCCAGGCAACAGCACGGACACCTTTAGCGATATATATATAAATATTTTTTCCGCTCGAATTCGCACGGCTTAGCTCCCGAGCGCGGGCCTTCGGCCCGACAAATTTATTAACCTCGCTTCGCGAGGAATTATTTCATATATACTTCACATTATTTCACTCCTCACGGGAGATATGAACTCACTAAATTGACCTCGCTCCCAATGTGTGGCTTCATAGCTCAGTTGGTAGAGCATCGCACCGGTACCGCGGAGGTCACGGGTTCGAATCCCGTTGGAGCCCTGATTTTTTCAGGCTTCTCCTTTCCAATTGCTTAAATTGGAAAATTAACTGCGATGATCATTCTTCACTTTCGAGAAGGTCACAATTAGTCCTAACGATGCTTCCTGCAGGTGCACCTCATGCTCCAGAGGCTGAACATAACGCGGTTAAAAGTCAAACACTAAATTCCAACGAGTGGGATTCTAGAATGTCACCTAGTGATAGCTTCATTCTGGCAACTTATTTCACAAGTTCCAGTTGCTCCTATAGAGGAACCGGAACAACGTTCGGCCACCTTGACCGTGAAACGATGTCACAAGCTAAAAAACCTTGTCGACAGTTAAATAGTGAAGCTATTAAGAGCGCCGCTCTGTGCTACGTCAGCCCAGTTGTGAGCGGAAGATGCAGCATTGTGAGTGCAAAATGCGTTTGTGATGTGAAGAACAACACTCTCCAGAAGTCTTGGGCTACAATTTGTAAGCAGCGTGATTCTTGGGACAGAGCAATTTCAGGTAACGTTTCTGTTCGAGGATAACGTCCTTCCCAATTGCATGCCATCGCAATCTTCACAACCTGACCCAAATGCATCCACTGTTTTTCAGGCATACCAATTGCCGCATTTTTCTTTAGCGCAATAGCCACGCAAGGGAGGAAAAGACTGTTGACGAGCGAACCGATCACGAGACAGATGAAAGTATCGGCGAACAGATGCGAAGTCAAGTAGGCCGATTGCTAAGTGGAAACGTGGAAAACGCAGAGAAAGTGTTGCTTCCCGCGATTTCATATTGGATTGCTTTAACCACACCTAATGACGCTCCTGTCAATCCAATAACTGTGCACAGAGCATTGCTTGACTGTGGAGTCGACGTCACGGCAAATCGGGTAAGAATTAAAATGTATCATATTGCAATTACTGGTTTGAAATCTACTTCCTTGCCCATCAGCTAACACCTGAAAAACCGTCGGATTCCATTGGTAGGGGTTATGAGAAGATAATTTTGAAAATCGACATCTCCGTGAAGGCTCGTGCAGAAAATAGAATATTTAGCAATCAGTAAGCAATAATTTAGTATCCGCCAATGCCCTGTCCTTTCATGCCAGCCATAAAGTAGGTGACTAGGATTTAAAATTAAATTTTCATTTGTTTATGTGTTCCACCATACTAGGAAGGAGGTCCAAAAACTGACTGCGGAGAGTTTGCTCTTTGTCATTACAGAAATTACAATTTTTGTTGTCTTCAAAGGCCGTCGCCAAAAAGTGTAGAGCGGGTGGCAAGCACGTTGTGAATGATTTTGTATTGGAACATTATTGTTTTGACTTCGTTTGTGATTGTAAATGGCGTTTTTTGTAATTGTTATTATTATTATCATTATCATTATTATCATTATTATTTTAACAAAATAAACTTCCTTGTTTATTCTACGTTCAGATTCAAGAGCAAAAGGAGTCGGCGGCCATGAAGGAACTACACAAAATTCTCAAGGACCATAAAAATGATTGCGTGCAAGAGCTGGTGCGGGCGTCATATCAACACTGCTATGATGAAGAAACCCGGGACCTATTCGAGGACGTTGTCTTAGATTCACTAGAAGTACAAGAATGTGGAACTGAAAACGTAGCGCGCGTGACCTTGGTGAATCGAATGTTTGAGGCATCATTAACAACTTCAGTCGCAAAACTGATCCAGGCAAAACTCAAAATCGACAAATTTCGGTTCAGCATACTCGCAGGAGAATTGAGCCCAACAAGCCAAGTTGATCAAAAAGAGAACAAGAGATTCTGAAAGAGTATTAACGTTCTGTTAAATGACATCGTTCTGGCCATGGAGAAACTCGATTACGTGACGTACAGAGGCAAGGTTTACAAAAAAGACGACCGATCGAAATACACATTTTCTTACAAGTGCAAGTCGCGGGCCTTCATCAACACCCTTGTGACGAACGAGTTTTTTCAAGTCCCGGCTGATCGCAGAAAGAACAAGGTCATACAGCTTCTGGCCGATCCACTTGGCGAACTATTCAGGCCTCTAGTGATCGACCCCACGATGCTGCAAAGGAATCCGAGCCAAAGTATTTTCGAGAGATTCTTGTAAAATGGCCTCAGCGAAGAGGACATGGGCAGGTTTTGCGAAGATCTCCTCAAGCTCTTAAGGTACAATAAGAAAAGACACTAAGACAAGGTGCCATGTTTGGTCGGAGATGCGGACAGCGGCAAAACTAGCCTGTTCTTTCCTATTCTCGGCCTGGTACATCACGGAAACGTCGCCACCGTGACCAAGCAGCGCACCTTCAACAAGGCTATGATAAATCCTTTCACCGAAGTGATTTTCTTGGATGAAGCCACCGAAAAAACGCTCCACATAGACGACTGGAGGACATTGACTCAGGGCGGCTACGCGCCATACAACGTCAAATATCAGACAGCCCGCTCCTTCATTAACAGGTGTCTGATGATTATAACTTCGCAGCGAAAACTTGACTTTGGCCCTGAAGATCAGCCCGCCATGGACAGAAGACTGACTACGTACCACTTTAAAACCTTGCCCAACCCAAACAAGAAGACGTGGTTGAAGAAAAACACGATGGACTGCGCGCTCTGGGCGGCCAAAAAAGCGGATGCGTTTTCACATGGTAATCGGTCATCACAGCAGAATTCCAACACAAGCGACGACGAGGAATCGGACGTCGGGCATGGTATCCTGCGTGAAGACGAGAAGCAAGACATCCGATCATTGTCGGCAACAGCGAGCGAGGAAGGAAGTGTGCAGGACTTGTTGGAAACGCAGGCAAGTACTCCACCGCCAATCGCGTGGAAGCCTTGGAAGATATCCTCAAGCGTTTGCGTCCAGAGAGCTTGCGTTACAGGCACGTTTTTCACATGCTGAGAAAAGAAAGGGAAAAGTGCGAGAGAGAGAGGAGCGTTTGCGAAGCAGGCGGTACGAAGGCAGGAATGCCTGTCTGGGGGAGAGGGGCGCACAGAGTCAAAACTTGGATCTACTTCCCACTTACCCACGAGAGCCCTTGCCACGTGAGATTGAGGAGGACCTCCAGAGACATGCAGACGCCCGGAAAGCGGCAGAAGAAGAGGCCCGGCGTGAAGGGGCTCGGTCTGCTTTCGAAGACAGGTGGCTGAGAGACACAGACAAACTCAAGCAACGCCACCAGTCGCTAGGAACCTTGAAAACGGAGGAGGCCATGGTCGAACGGAGAAAGCTTGGCATCTCGCTTGGCCTGCTTCGAGCTGAAGACTAGCATCTGGTAAAATACTTAAATAAGCCTTTCCCGCGCACAGTGGACCTGACAGCCGAAACGCTGAGGCAAGAGGGAGACAGCAGCGAAGACGAGAACCCCTTCATCACACCTAGGCCAAGTCAACGCAATGGACAGTCGGCCACGTGTCCTGGCGACTGCGTCATCTCAGAAGAACTACAGCGACAGAGTAGTGGCGGGAAACGCAAGCGCAATCAGAGTAAGCGATAAGCCAAGAAATCGAGGAACAGTATCTTAAATTATTTCTCGAGCCAACAGTGAGTGATTTCCTTTAATTTCGAAGGCCTTGACCTTGAGGCAAAGAAAATTAAACAGGTGATCTATATGAGTGTTGCGTCACATGTGAAAGCGTTCAGCTCTTGCCATGAGTGATACCCAAGTTAGGTCGTTTCCCTCAGAGAATCGACCGTCTTTTTCCCTCGTGAAATTCAAAGTCGGTATTTCTCAAAATAGTAGTCCACCTTCCGAGTCCACGCCCTTATTAGAAAAAAATAACAAACGAACGAACCCACAAACAAACAAGACGGTACGAGACCCTGGAGGAGAAGATTACACGTTTGGGCTAGCAAAAATTTCAGTTCCGCCCTTTTCTTTAATGAGTTTAATGAGTCAGCCATTCTTCCATCCTGAAATGTGAAGTCGCAGTCTCTCAAAATAGCTGTCCACTGAGCAAATCCATGCTTTTCTAGCCCTTGCTTCAAAGCCCTTGCTTCATCGGTCTTCGTCTGGCGTGAATTTTAACACCCGACGATGGCTACGCTTAATGCACAGCTTTTCTGGGAGTGTGGCATTATTTGCACTGGGAGTGTGGCATTATTTGCACGGAGAGTGCGCTTCTCCACTGTTTGGTCTCCCGTTTCTTCAAGCCTTTGGTCTTGGCTCTCCGAGTCTGAACTATTAGCCCCAAGCCTGGAATGAAAATCCTCCTCTAGCTCCAAACCCTTCGCTCCCTGTAGTTTCTGCAGACACTCGTGCCCCTTAGCTGCAACTTAGCGCGATCTCTGCTTTTGATAGTGAACTTTGGAAACCACAGAGCTATGTTTTTTTATTTTCAGACAAAATTTCGTGCTCTCTGCTAGTAAGCATGCGAAGAATTTGCGTCTCGACGATATGGCGATAACGTGTCGGGTGAACGTATTTTCCAATAGCATCAAAAACCAACTTGCTCATCACCGTCGTCCAATTTGCTGTGTTGGCCTCCGTTCTTAGTCACCCTCGTTTGTTCCATTCGACAAAAGCCGATAATAACTTAGGAACTGACCAATCGGAAACAAGACACGTGTCATTCATGTCTAAGCTTGTCACAACTTGCCCACACTTGCCCTTGTATGCTCGTAATTATCATAACTTTGCTTGTTTGCGCTAATGCAAAGATACATCCGAGAGCTCTTAACAAGATTATTGCCCCCGCAGGGATTTCGCCCAGAGGCGAAATCCCGAGGAGGCACCCTAGTAGCTCGCGCGTATATTAAGGACAGTACTTACAGTTCAAATATGCAGTCAGTATACTAGAAAAAATCTCGATTTGCTCGAACAGGGGCCGCGAGGAATCGGTAGGTAATGATGACGTTTCTATTGTTTGCGCCCGCAAGTACGAAATGGT
>BLFK01000118.1:303618-304740 GCA_014634185.1 Astreopora myriophthalma | reverse complement strand
GGCGCGTAGCTAAGGTTTCGATAGGGGTGTTCGTTTAGCCCCAAATCTTGCTGAGCGCCGGAGGCGCTCTTACTAGGGGGGTCCGAAATTTTTGAAAATCTAGGTTCCCAGAAACCTCATGTCCTGCATTTTGAGACCCATTTTAGGCAAATCACAACTTTGTTTTACAGCAGCTTTTTAAGCTATATACATGATTTCGACGGCATAATTGTTTAAGAAAGTTCAATGTACATTCCGCACCCTGTCAAGTTCTGATAGCTATTCGGTGGTATGCGGTTTTATCGCAAAAATGAAACGTCATTAAAATTTTGAATCTCCAAGGGTTCTTGACAATTTTTATTTTTACTGAGGGTAAGACATAACGCCTAAAGAACGGTTTTATATCTCTATTTTTCTTTGGTTGATGTATTTCGACCACAGGAACTTTTCCGTCATTATTGATCTTCAAAGGGGGTTCGTTCGAACCCCTCGAACCCCCCCTCCTACGCGCCTGTTCAATTTCATTTATTTTTTAAATGATTTTATTTTTCTTTGAAGTTCAGTTTAAAACAAGCATGCCTTTATCAAAATTTTAAATTCAAATCAAGTTTTTTTTAAGTTTTTTTTTCTTTTGAATGTCGTAAACTGATTTAATTGGAACAACCAAAACCTCTCTCGCTCACAAAATTACTCTTACTGAAGATCAGTTCGCTTTTTTCTAGTCTCGATCGATTTCTTTTTTCTCGTGCAACATAAACCTATTTCCGTTGTAATGCTTAATGAAGGACATATGTAGGCGACACGCCTTGAAAAATGTCAATCTTAAGAACACGTTCTCTTATTTCGTAACGACGTTGTACAAAATCACGACATGAAAATTTTTTTCAATTAAGTATAAAACAACGATTAAAATTAAAATGATTGATGCGGAAATTGGTAAAAGTGAGGAAATTTCCTTATGGCAACCCTAGGCCACCATACACCTGTGCACTAACGGAACAACCTAACGCGCGGGAATATAAAGATGACAACCCACAACGTTATGTAAACTAAACGAATGATAACATTGTACTGCATAGATTATCATATCTTAACAAGGAGAAGGCACTTATTCCTTTGCTAGAGATAGCCCATAGCGCAAGC
>BLFK01000118.1:291118-298618 GCA_014634185.1 Astreopora myriophthalma | reverse complement strand
TTAGCAATATTGGCGTTTGAGGTTGAATGGTCGGTACAGCACTGGGAATCAAATCCGTCGACTTTTTTAAACCCATTTCTCGCATATATACACCCTCGAAGATATCCGATGTAAAATGAGCGCCGCAAATGACTGAATATTTTGTGGGCTGTACAAAATCGGCCCGCTTGACTTGAACAAATTTAATCCACTGTCGCCTTAAATTTAAGTCTCTCGGAAACACATACGTGGAATGTCCTGTTTTGTTTGAATTGCCACAAAACTGGACGATACAACGCTTTCCCATATTGGAATAAGAGAATAAATGAATATATTTGCCCGAATTTATGTAGACACGTGCGTATTACAAGAGGTCGGGAAGGGAGAATGTTCAATATTCCGGTGGGCAGAGATCCACTCGTGACGTCACAGAAAATATGGCGCAACCAAAATGGCTGGCGTTTCGAATTTGCATCGGCCTTTTCCCGCTGAAAACGCGCTCGCTTTTAAAAAGAGTTACGGATTCGGCATACTAAAAACGTGTACTTTATGACTATGTGACCAGAAAAATTCGCGTTTTGGAGGTTTACATGCCCTTTAAATCCTTCCACCACTGAGAAAATGGCCTTTAATGACACTGCAATACCAGTGTACAATGGCATTTGTTAACGAATTGTCCCTGCTATTCTTCATACGACTAAAGGTGCTTGACTTTGCGATCGATATTAAAATAATTTCAGTATTATTGTTCTTTACACGATTAATTTGATTAAAACCAATAATGTTCGTGTTTAAATTGAATTATAAAGACCAAACAGTAAAATGAAAGGGAATTCATAGAGGTAATCAAGCTTACGGAGTTGCTCAGTCTCTCTTTCATCTCATGACTCATCCGGCTTACTATCAAATGATGAATCATCAGATTGGCCATGTCTTACCACCTGCAGCGCATCATGTCATCATTTTTACACTTGGAGTGGACTTGGCCTGAAAGGATTGGTCCAGTGAAGTCAATAAAGTGGGATTGCATTAATAAACTTTGCAGACCTTTGTTGGCGTTTCTTTAATGACCACTAAACAAGTTCCTCTGAGGAAGCAAAACAGTATTAAAATTTAACTTATGAGTTTTGAATGAGAATCCTTCACTACTTTACTTTCTCATATTCTTATATGTCGTTGTCATAACATTTGTTCGCTAGTATGGAAAATTTAAAGTCCACCAGGAAAGAAACTATGAGGCCATAAGATCCCTGTTGGTCGCTGAAGACCGTATATATTCCAAAAACTTCCTATGTTTCCATAACTAACGCAGGTCTCTACCTGCCAAACCAATGATGGGTGTCTGGGAACACAAATTAAAAAGATGAGAATAAGAATGGCCAAACTCTTTCCGATATTTGACCTCTTTAAAAAAAAAAAGGGCGTTTTATCAGCGAGAAAGGAAACAGTTGTCTGGACTAAGAAACCCTTGTTCTGAAAACTAATGAACATCTTTAATGATTAAAACACTCTTTCACAGCTCTTGTTGACATGTTTTTGTTAGCATGTAGTAAACTAAAGGTAAAGGGATAAAAACACTAATATATATTTCACCAAAAAGTCAAACCAAGCGTTTAATCTTACATCACCTCTTCCAACAATCATCTGGCACAAAAGGTGTTTGGCTAACGAAAGACGCTCAGTCGAGTAAGGTCAAGACCAGGGCAAGGTGCAATTTGACACGGAAAACTGAGGTAAATCAGAGAGTCTTGCAATCACAAATACTCTTGTCTTTTATTCCACTTTAAGCGAGCATGTCATATTTTTCTAATTACCATTGTTCGATTTAAACGAAGCCATATCGCCTTAAATGCTACTGATATCACAAGTTGTTTGAATCATGTATATATATATCTGTTGATTTTCCCGTCGATTAAAACCGCATTACATTGGTTGCTTTTGATTCCGTTCGTTCCTCATGGAACTACAGATTTCTTCCAATATTTGATGCACTAACGTACGATTTTTCCGCGTCTCATTAGTTTAAGAAAAGAAATGTCCCACAGCTTTCATTCCCTGCTAGATAAAAAGGACTTTCATGAGTAGTTAGGGCTCGCAAGTAAAGACAAATCACAATTTCAATGTATCTGCTAAGCTTGTTCTAATTCCAAAAAAGCAAATATGGTAGTGATAAACTGAAGCAGAACTAAGGACGCTATGGGATATATGTTGAATGCTGTCTACTAAAAGAAGATATAACGACAGGAACATATTAACCCGTGAAATCATGCTTTTATCAGTTGAATTACAGTCAAGGAAGATGATCTGATCTCAGGAGATTGAATTTTTTCTTGACCGAATACAGCTCTGAAGAGAATCTGCTAAACCGCCTAACCATATTTAATTTATCTATTTTTTTATAATCCTTGTGTGTAAAAAAAAAAAAGAAAACGTTAAAAAAACGGTGTAACAGAGAACAACTGAGTTCTTGTTTACAATAACAAATATTTGGCCGCGTCTTAGCTCTTTATTGGCAATCTGTTTTGACATTTTGATCAATCAATCGTTCCATTTTTTTTCTGGTTGTTTTAGTTCCATACCATGTGCTGTCTGAAATAACATGTCGAAAGAGTATCAGATTACCAATATCGTATGTTATACCAATCTTTTAACTTTGTTTCCTGTTCCTTTCGTATCAAAGTTAATGCCTTTCCTTGTAGTAAATTTTCTTTCACTTTCACAAAACAACAAAAGAGAAAAAGAGGATAGAAAGAAAGAAAGAAAGAAAGAACGAACGAGATTGTCACTTATTTGCCACATGGCTCGGTTTCCTTTGTTCTCGCAGGGATTATATTGAATATTCCGCTGCACTTATTCCCCTGCCCTTATTCCCCTGCAGTTATTCCCCTCAAAACATCAAATATACTTCAATATTACTGCACCAAATAACACTTCCTTTTTATTGAATAGAAAACCTTACCAATGTGTAAAATAAGCATTTTTAACGGCCTTTGACTCGGGGATATCGCATTTATTCACCTCGTTTCAGGCCGATAACCCTTACTTATTTTTCAAGCATGTTTTTGTTCGACTTCCGTGAAGCATCGAGGTAAAAATTTTGTCAATAAGACGAAGGACCAACGCTTGAATCTCTTTATCATAATTGTGGCAATCAATTAGCACTGAGGCAACAGTTTATACCAAAGTTTCTTGAGCAATTTAGATATTGATTTGCATGAAGGATTACTTTCACTTCAAAGGGCGTAAAAAATAAAAATAGCGCATTGGCCACTGAGGATTATGAATACTCTTAATTGTTAAGGTACAAGTAAAACAATGTTTAGTGTCTAAGTGGATTTACGATTACTTTGTTGTATTACAGTTTCCTTGATACATCCACATCCACCATACCAGCCGAGAAATGAAGAACCTTCTGATAGCGTTAGCTTTAATAGCTGTTTTTGCTGTTGTGCAATCCCTGCCAGCTGGTAAGTGTTGGAACACGCTTTGTCCGAAATGTATGTGCTTATAAAAAGCCATTCATCTTTTTTCGTAAGAGAACGCTGATACATTGGAGTCAGCCAGTACTAAGTGTAATGTATTTTTCTCGTTAGCGTCTGTAAAACTCACGAAGCGTACAGCGTCTAATTTCAGCAAGTCTGAAGCACATACAACATGCACATTTTCTACCATTTGAAAATAAAGGCAAATACACCACCCTAAGCATTTGCCATATTCTTCGATGGCAAATGCGTAGGGTGGCATATTCGATGGCATATTCTTCTTACATCCTGAAGCCTGTGTGAAGCCTGCAACAGCTCCAATGTTCTAACTAATATTACCCACGATATTTTTAAGTCTTTCTGCGTACACAGCATATGTCAATTGTACCCAGGTTTATTAATTCGTATGCGCAAAATCTCCCGTTGTCAGATACCAGCGAAGCTAAGGCTCGTAACTACGTTCCAGAAAGCGCCAATGCGACCGACCCTGCAGCAGCTGAACCATCAGAGGCTGAGAGCGATCCAGCTCAAAGCGACGCTGAGCCCGCTGCCGAGGAGGCCGCTAGTGATACCAGTGAACCCAAGGAAGATGATTCGGCACCAGCTGATGACAGCAATGATGACGACCTTGATGATGACAGTGTTGATGAGGATGATGAAGACGATGAAGATGATGAAGATGATGAAGATGATGGGGACGAGGAAGACGATGAGGATGATGAGGATGATGAAGATGATAGCGATGATGGTGATGATGGTGATGATGGTGATGATGGTGAGGATGAAGACGATGGTGGTGACGAGGATGATGAGGATGATGGTGATGATGAATAAATGCGGTATCCTTAGTCACACCAAATGCGGCATCCTTAGACGCACCAAGGAACCATTTCATTGCACAAATGAGTTATTTGTATGATAGTCACTTTTCCATTTGGAAAATCAATCTTGCAAAACTCGAAACAGCTTATTGCGATTAAATAAAGAAACTATGGTATACTCTTACTCCAGAGAGCTTACTTTTAATGCTCTTCTGTAGTGAAGGGCTGCCGCGAACTGCCTTGCAACACGGTCAATTGACTTGATCAAGGATTGTCACCAATTACCCATAGAAGATCGAACTAACCTTTATTCATTCACCTCTCTTTTTTCTGATCGATTGTTTGTCCTTCGATGACCTGACATAACTACGGTACAATGCTCGAGGAACTGGTTACTCTAATGATTTTTTAAACCGATCTTAAAATAAAGTAAAACCATTATAATTTTTACGAATTTCACAAGGAAAATCATTTCCAAAAGCCTGTTTGGGTGCAAATTTCATCATGATATGTCTGTCACGAATCAGCCATATTCCACCTGATACTGGCGTTAAGATGAAGCCTTTCTTTGCCGACTACAGATTATTCGGATCAAATACGAAACATGCAGTCATTACTAAAGGAGTAGGGTTGATTCTTTTATAGTTTGGGATTTAATGCAAAAATTTACTACTGTAGCAGTTCTGGAGTGAATAGTAATAGAGATGGTAGTAGCGAAACAGATGCGGCCAACAAAAAAGATCCTTTATTGCCACTCGAAAAGGAACATTTAGTTCAAAGAAGAAAAAGCATATTAAATTGCTCGAGCATGAACAGCGCCAGAAGAGATGCACTTACATGGGAAATGCAAGGGATTTGAGGGCCCAGTTAAAACATGAGGCTTTCTTCAAAATAACCATGATATTTATTGACTTGAAAATTTGAAAAGAAAAATATCATTTTTAAGCGCCATAGAAAAATATTGATAGTTCCATCCGATCTAAATTATAATTGTTTGGTGTCTTTTGACCGCACGGTGATGACGCATCATTTTAGATACGGCCGTACTATTGGAATGTCTTCATCGATTGAACCCTAAAATTGTTGATCTCCAGATTCACCGGACTGCCCTGATTCCTCATATTCTCCGGACTCTCCGGACTCCCCGGATTCTCCAGACTCTCCGGAATCCTCGAATTCCCCGGACTCCCCTGACTCTCCAGATTCTCCGAAATCTTTGGAATCTCCGGATTCCCCTGCTTCCTCGTAATCCCCTGAGTCACCCGACTCGTCCGATTCAAAAACGCTCCGCTTTCCGATTTCAATTCCATCACCAGATTCTTCGTTATCTCCAGAGTCTTCTGATTCTGATTCAGAATCGCCAAATCCATCCGAGACTTTGGAGTAAACTAAGTTTCTGCGCCTCTGTTCGATGCCGTAACTTGCATCATGTGAATCTTCGGAGTCACCCAGGTCTCTGGAATCCCCTGAATCTTGAGGAAGGGATGTTTTGTCACCGGAAAAGAAAATGTTAAAAGAGAACAATTTTCAGTGTGAATAAATTGCTATCGATTTTGCTGATGATCATGTCTGAAGGTTCCTTTGAGCGCACTAATCAAGGTGATACCGTAAAATGTAAAATATAATGAAAGACGGTACTTTTATTGCTACTTTTTCTTCTTCTTTTTGGTAGCTACAACTTGGTGATAAATTAATTTGTACAAACGAAACACGATGAACAGAAATGGTCTGAATCATGTCCTACAACTCTCTATATTTTTGTGTTTTGTTTTACACATTTGTCTGGCACGATGTCAATCTACTGTAGTTTTCTTGCATGTTAGTAACTATACGACTTAAGGATTTTTTTATTCGGCAGGTTGGCAAGGTTGGCGTTAAAGCTAGTTTTTGTCCTGTTGTTTATCTCCATGTATGAAAATATGTATTTGACGTTCTTTCAGAGGAAGTTATCACCAGACCAACAATAACGACTGCCTTCTAAATAAACACACATTGCTGGACTCCAATGATACATTTTTTTGACATGAGAGGTTCGACTGGACAGAGATCGTGTTAAAGTTTTCATTTCAATGATAGGGAACAACGTGTCAGTAAAAGACACACAAGGTTTCTTATTCACTGATCCGGAATCGGGTAGCAGTACTTACCCATCGGTCTTGTGAAGCAACATTGCAGAGATGCAAGAAGCACAAACATGGCAAAGTACCAGGTCTTCATTTTCACTCGGTTCTGGTCTGCGGTTAAAAGAAGGGACCATTTTCAATTTAATTTACGTGGCTTAAAATTCACCATCTCCTTCAACTGCAAGAATGCCAACTTTCGACATTTCAGTCCAGCGCTATGAGTATGCAGGACTTCCCTAAGTGACTCACTACAATAAAATGAAACTATATGACTCTAAACAAAATAGGAATAGATTAAAAACTGTCTCAAAAATATATTAAGTGTAATTGTATATCAGTTCAGTTCCGTGCTCATTGTTCATTGTTCACAATCCAGTATCGGCATACTTCTTGCGATGTTTAGGGTGTTTGTGAGCATGGCTTTCTGCATCTTTCTTAGTACTATTTTACTTCTCCCTCCGACGAGGCTTTGCACAGACTCCCTTACTTCTTCCGAGTACCCGCCCAATACGTCCATGATAATGTTATGCTGTGTGATTTTTAGCCAGGATACCGCTTCTTTAACTCCAATCGCAATGGTCCGTACTTCCTTGTTTTCTCTTCTGCTTTAACTACACGTTTATCGTTCCACGGGCAGCTCATCTCTATTAGAGTAACTTTCTTTTCTTTCTTGTCAGTGATTCGCACATCAATACGGTTCGCTCGTACTTCTATCTTTTCAGCAAAAAGAGGGACATCCCACATGGCTCTCACTTGATTGATCACCTGGTTTTGGCTTGATTGGCTTGTACCATGCGTAGTCTACCCTGAGTACTAACTTTTAGTTCGCAAGAATCTCGAAGAACAAGATTCTGAGAACATTATTATGTCTCTTCACGTACTTTGATTGCAATAACGCACCACATCCAGCGAGGACATGTGCAACACTCTCTGGTTCTTTTCACATTCGACAGTTGTAGTCATGGGTGTTAAAGCAAAGGGAACGGACTTTGCCCAATCAGCGGGGAAAGAAGACCCTGTTGAGCTTGACTCTAGTCTGACCTTGTCGAGCGACGTCGGAGGTGTAGCATAAGTGGGAGCCGGCCCACCACCCCC
>BLFK01000118.1:270561-282666 GCA_014634185.1 Astreopora myriophthalma | reverse complement strand
GGGGGGGGGGGGGGGGGAGGAAATCGGTGCGAAGAAATTCGGGCGCGCAATAATGGGAAGACGCGCAAACTAAACTTGCGGCAAAAATGGTCATCCATGCACTGATCCCGTAAGCATTCCACGCAATCGCGAAAAACAAGACGTGCAGATTAGAAGATCCTCTTTAACTTCTTTAACCAGCCCAACTAAACAACAATTTGACCGCTTGCATTTTGTAACCTGACTTTGAAATGATCGTACGATTTTACTGTCATCGGTCGTTGCAACTCCACTCACTTTGTAGCCTGTACTTCAATCTACGCAGTGGTGACGACATGCAACCTTTGCGAACCTATTTGCCTCCTACCGACCTACTGGCTATGTTCAGTGCAGTTGTCACAAAGGCCGGGTTGCAAAATTGTCAGCGACGTTGATCTTGTTATTTGGAGTCCACATACGGCTCGTCTTTTCAGAGGTCAAGCATAGTTTCTTAACATGTTACCTTCACGGCTTACATTAAACCCAAACTGATGGTCTTAAAATTCTTTGACATTCCACTAATAATTAGTGTAGACAACATCTACGTTTCCACGATTCTGCGCTTTGAAAGCGAGTGAAAACTTCAAATTAGGGTGTAAAAAAGCTTCCATATCCCAATCTTTTAATTATGTATGATGTAACTGCTCAACAACTGCAAAAAAAATGGACTCAAATATAATTCGGGAGCAGCTTTTGTCTCTCCGATATCATGGCTTCGTCGATATGTGGGGATTAGTTTGTTTTGAAGACCCTTAAGTCACACCCTTGCATATACAGCGGGTCCGGCATCAGTGTTGTTGCGCACATCACTTCGCTCCTTTCTTTTTCTTGGCGGGAGATTTCTCGGAACTTGCTGATCCCGGATGCTGCGACTTCTTGGGGTGAACCTCACGTTTAGAAATCTAAGGAGTTAAACAAGAAATTACTATGTCTTCAGCCCTAAAAGCAGGCCCGATATATGGTAATACGACATAATCACAATACTATTGAATGTTGCAGCATGATTTAAAGGGAACCTTCACTGTTACAAAAAGATAACTTTAAAAGGCAGGAAATGTTGTTTACAATCAAACTCGTTTGGAATTTTTTCAAAGAAGCCGTTCTTCCGGGGAAAAAAATGGGTTTTAGAATCGCTTGTTTTCGCTTTTACATTTCCCGGGCGCCGCCATCTTGAATAATTGTGACCTGTTACGGTTGCCCTATTGTTCTGACATAAAGAAATAGCAACTGTAACACGTCACAATTATTCAAGATGGCAGCGCCCGGGAAATTTAAAATTGAAAACAAGCGATTCTAAACTCAGTTTTTTTCCTCGCACGAACGGTTTCTTTGACTATAATGGGTTTTCTCCTAATGGCTTTTCCCCTAAGGTGTCAATGTGTGTCAGGTAAAAGGCCGCCATCATCACGGTTCAAAGGGGCGTGGGCGTTATTACGGTCGATCAATACCATCCGCCCTAATAACTCTATTAAAAGACTATTGTTTCAGCGTTAGATCACCCTGATGAATTGACAAGGCAGGAATGTCCAAACGTTGGGTCGTGAATCGTAACTTTTCAAGTTACGTGTCTATGTCTGCAGCAGGACTTTTTATAAATATTATTGTACACATCGAAGAACCTCATTCTAGATTTGGAGAAGGGGAACTCTTTCTTTGAAAATGGTGCTGTGCTTTCCTTGTCTGATAAACACACATATTGTTTATAATAATCAGAGTGGATATGTTGAAGGCAGGTTTGTTAGTGAAACTTCCCAACAACCGATGACGTTACGGAGTTTACGAAAAGTGCAGGGCTGAGTGGATTTTGAGAAGGCTTTTGATGATAGTATTGAATGGAATTTTCCATTTGAATGTCTGGATGTTTTCAATTTTGGTTCTGAATTTTACGAAATGGGTTTCAGTATTATATACGGATATCTCCAGTTGCGTCCGTAACAAACGGGTTGGCATACTGACTTCTTTAAACTTGAAAGAGGTGTTCGTCAAAGTAATCCTATATCTCCATATATTTTTATTACTGGGGTAAAAGTTTACTGTTGGTATCAGGTCCAATGTTGATATTAGGGACCTTACGATTATGTAGAACGTGGCCGGAAGTTGAAATTGACTCCTTCTAAGTACTGCGCATGCCCATCCCTGGCTGGAACCGCGTTCAATTTCTGAACAGGACACCATATTTTGTTTTCAGCGTTCTCCCGAGAACGTGAGTAGACTTTGCTTTATTTGTTCATAAAATAGCACTTTAAAAATTCAGTGGAGCGGATTCTGAGCCACCTTATTTTTTTATTTTTGAAGGTGGCTCTGAATCTGCTCCACAGAATTTTTTTAAACTTTGCAAAACGTTTCATCTTGGTCTGTTGATCACTTTCGAGCAATAAAAAATGGGGGTCACCGAGTTCGTTTTTGAGATATGAGCAACTAAAGCCAAAATATAGGGTGTTTTTACAGGGTGTTCCCGTTTCCATGGTTACGTATTACGTCACAATAATGACCGCATTTTATTCAGCGATAATTGCTGTTTCATATGGTACCACAACATTGCTAATACGTGATACAGTGTTGTAGTGTCAATCGTCCTTATAAGTGAGTCTCTTGAAAGTGTTGAAACTGGTTTGAGCCACCTTAAGTCAAATTTCCCGCGTCTGAAACGCCGTACTCTCCCCAGTCCCCCCTGTGCCTTGACGTTGTATTTTAGGACGACGTCCCCAAATCTTAAGGTCCCTATTATCAACATCAAAAGGAAACTCGGGAACTCGGAAAAAATCCGAGCCACAGATGGGATTTGAACCCACGACACTCCGTGATCTAAAAGGATGCTCTAACCACCGAGCTACTGGACACTGAGGTCAGCGTAGTAACTAGAACTGCATCACGCAGTCTGCAGACTGGGGCTCGGATTTTTCCTAGTTCCCGAGTTTGCATTTGGTATTGATATAATATATCAAACACGAAGAAGAGTGTTTAGCACATATCCAAACACCGAGAAGCGAGTTAAAAAACGAGGCCGAAGCCGGAGTTTTTGACCGAATTCGAGGTGTTTGGATATCTGAGTAAACACTCTTTTGAGTGTTTGATATTGCTTATCAAAGGAATCAGTATTTTAAGAGAAATTTGAGTCTAAAGTTTCCGAAATGTTATGCTAATTGAGATCATATATCCAAACTTCCTTCATGGTAGTGATTTCTTCTGTTTGGGCTCATGAACTATTAATGTTTTAGGAAATATCTATCAAGTTGTGTTTCTTACATTACTCGCTTGGGTGGTTGTTTGGTTGTATCTCTGATATGCCTTAATGTGACTGCGTGATGCAGCTAGCGAGGTGTTACCATCGATATGCGTTAATGTGAATGCGCGATGCAGTTATGAGTCTTACGTGGTTATTTAAAATTTGACTATGTGACTGTGTGATGCAGTCCTAGTCAATACCAACACTTCACCCTTGCTCACCAGGAGCTCAGTGGTTAGAGCATCTGACCAGATCACGAAGTTTTAATTAAAGTTAAATGGAACTCATTATTTTATCTCTGTAAGAAGAGGTTGGCGCGTACCGCTTACCAAGGTTACTACAACTTCGCATCACCTAGCATAACGAATCTCTTCACTAAGCATGTGACCAAATATAATTTAAGGGACAACTTTAAATTCGATTTCACTTGTTCTCATTCGAAGGGACTAAATGATTCTTTTACTCATCGAGCCAGCATTATACGGAACAGCTTAACAGTTAAGACCAAAACCATACCTTCCTTTGCAGCTTTCAAAGCGAACCTTGCAAAACTCTCAAAAACTATTCATGGAATATCTTTTGGGTGCAGCTTCATAGGAACAAACAAGAACACTGATGATTTTATTTATTTTTAATGTAAGTATTTACATTTTACTGATGAATGTAGAGTATTTGTATTTTACAAGTGGTCCGGCATTTTTTTATTTATTTTATTTTATTATTATTTTTTTTTTTGCATTTTGCATCTTTTGTTATTTTTCATGGTTGGTCCACAGCAGGTCCACATCAGCTTTTTCTGCCACTTTTCTTACCTGCTTTACCAAATAAAGTATGTCTGTCTGTCTGTATGTCCTATCTATGTATGTATCTATGTGTGTACATACACTTTGATTTTTAAATGTAGGGTCATGGGTTGAGATCCCATCCATGGCTCGTATTTTTTCCGAGTTCCCGAGTTTCCATTCGATCCTGATAGTATCTATAGAGTTGTATTTCTAATGTTGATATTTACGGAATAAATCCAGGAGATAAAAAAATTAACTTTTGTATTACAATATGTAAATGACACGAGCGTCTTAAGAGATGGGTTCCGTTGAGAGCCCTTTTAAATCAATCAAAAATGTTTTAAATTAGGTTTAAAAACTAACGTACCAGAGTTTGATATGGCGGTCATCTTGGATTCTATTGTTCTGCGAAATATATTATGGGATACCCAGGGGGCAAATTCCGAGTCATACAAGTTGTGGGTATAAATTTGGTTTTCCTGTCAACATTTTCAAGCCACTTTGATTTTTACATCCTTTGTTTCACACAATATTTAAGCTGAGACAAAGGAAATACGAAAATAGATCTCGTTTGAAAATTATTCAACCAAAACCAAACTTATACCCAATTTTAATTTAATTTTATTTACTGTTGGTAACGTGGGGAGTGGTCTCTCGGGCCAGGGGCTCATGTAAAAAACGCTGAAATAAACGATTGAAAACCTCACATTCTAAACTCCAGAAGAGAAAACATTTGGATTAGTTTTTACCCCTTTCAAGATTCTGTTTTTCAGTTCCTCCTGAGTTAGTGGTCGTTGTTCATCGTCGGATCCTGACGAACCATCCGAATCGTAGTCATCGCCAGTCGTGGGAGGAACAATAGCAACCGAAGACATCCCAGGCTGGGGACCCTGACCCAAAAGACCGACTGGTACTGCAGGTTCACCTTCACGATCAGATTCCTTAAAGGAAAACAAAGGACATTCAATGTAATAAGACTGAGGGAAGCTTTTAGAAGACTCCGCATAAGCCACCGACCATTTGACTCATCAATAGGGGTCTAGGGGTCAACAATGTCTAAAGCGAAAAAATAAGATAAAATTCGCAGAGATCATCAATCATTTTACAGTAAAAGAGCAATTTACCAATTAGCTAACCACAAGGAAAGTCAGAACAGAAGACCTGGCCAAACGATAAAAGGCCATGACCAGCTCTGAGGTGCACGTTTGGGAGTGACAGAATTACCTTTGCCGTGATAAATCCGTGGACTTGTAAAAGCTCATTAGTCCTTTGTTCGATCAGCCCAAGGAACTGAAAATTAAATTCAGTCAAGGTATGAAAAAACGATTGCAAGTGCTTCATCGGGGAATTCAAACACTAAGAAACAGATGTCTCTGTATTCCCAGATCAGGGACAAAGAACAGTTAGTATTCGGTGTTACCATGTGCGAAGCAGGAGCGTCTGTAGAGAACCTGGACGAAGAAATTGTAGTGGAATAATCTATTCCCTCGTCAACGAAAACTAAATATGGTCGGCTCACTTTCTACTTATAATTTTTGTCGACGAAACCTGGCTTCCCATCGAAAGCACTTTAAAGCTAAGCAACATTTGCCGCACTCATGTTTTCGCTTGACGTCACGGTGGCCATGTTGCAGTAGAATATTCCTTTGGAAATTGAACTCTATTTTCATGCCAATTTTACCCTTTGTTTCAGTAAACCAATATGACTGTTGGTCACATGGGCGAAAACACTCTGTAAGTCAAACGTAGATATGACTTTCATTAATGGGGACGAACCGAGATCCAGTGAACCAATGACACAGCTAGAAATGCATTATTTGAGGCTGAGAATTTAATAAACATCAATGGTATTAATCCAGCTTGAGAAAGAATGTCACAGCCGGCCCATGTTTTGCAGGCATGTGCACAAAGAAAGTTAAAGTGAGCCATCAATCAACAGTTGATGACAGAAACAAAGTACCTGCATCATGTTGGCATCGGTAACTCCAGATGCTCCGCCCAACATGTCAGTTATTGCAGTGCGATCACAGTTGATCTTGTTAAACAGCGAGTCCACTCCTGAAAAAAACAACATGACCCTGTGCAGACTCCGAGACGTCTTGGCACGCGTCACACAGCTACCCTTGGAAATCATATTCTGATGACGCTATGGTACTAAATTAGAATATAAACTCCTACTTATACTGTACCCCTTAATAAAGCTTAAACCTATACAAATCTTGGGCCATTTGAACAACTGCACATAAACAATGCGTGCTCTAAAGTCTATTGCATACCTGAAAAAAATCAGCATGTCTCATTTAAACAGGAAATTTAAGAAAAAGCTCAACGACTTCGTGGTGAACTACAATATGTAGCCAAAATGATTCTAAGACGGCAAGCCCTTCCAGACAGCATCTGTTCGGAGGGCTTATAGTATGGAAACGCTTACCTCCTCAAGGAATATTGGGCACTCAATTTAGGTTTAGGGCATTTCTGCGGCAACTCAGTCTATTTATGGGTGAAAGTTACATACTTAAACATTACAAGCAACTAGCATTTGTAAACAGATATTATTAGTATCTTACCTGATTTGAGTTGTTCGAGTATTTTCTTGCTTTGTTTGAATTGAGTATCATACTGATCAGCCTGTTGTGTGGCTGAAGTCAAACTGTCCTCAAGACGCGTTAGCAGAGACTTCCTTTGAGTTGCCATCTCCACTTCCTCACTTTTGAACTTCTCCATCTCTGCTTGATTCTGACAACAACAACAACAACAACAACAACAACAAGAACAAAACACAAGTTGAAGCTGGTTTATATCAGCTCTTTTTTCCCAAATGTCCCACCAAGATTAGCAACAGCTGGGGGTGAGTTTCTTGCAATGCAAAAAACAGTTTTCAGTAATGTTGCTGTTGTAAGATCCTCATTATGTTGATTAACGCTAGCAAAATTACAAACTCAACAAAAATTTAGTGCAAAAACCCGCTGAAGACCTCTAGACTGCGCAATTTACTTACAATAAGGAACAAGGTCAAGCCGTAAGCTGGTGACACACAGTTCAACATTGTGCAACTTTTGTTACTCAACAAATGTTGAACAACGTTGCAGAAACTTGTTGAACGGAATGGAGCTTGTGTCTGTTTTCGTTCAACTGCGCTCAACATGTTGAATGGCCTATTTCAAGATTCAACATGGCATGACACACTGTTCAACATTCATTTTGCATGAAGCTGCAACATTTGTTGATCAACAAATGTTGAACGGTGTGTCACCGGCTTAAGATGATTATAATGTAAAGTGCATGTACAACAAAACCTAACTGTCTAACTTCATTTTTCAAAATAATTGTCCAAGCTTGTTGATCACATTGAAGAACTGAATTACCAGAAATGAATATCGCATTTGCTTTTTAATTCTCACCTCATTAATTTGTTCTTGCAACAGTTCAATTTCATTGTTAAGTTCGTTGACATAGTTAAACAGTGCAAAGTTCTTATCTTCCACTTCTATAAATTTGGCAACCAGGAGATCAATGTCCTCTATTCCAGTGGCTTCCTTAATGGTCTCGAATGCTGCCTCGTATGACTGAAAAGATATCAAATGTAGTTAATGTGTTAATAGTATTGAATTGAAAAATTTGGGCCGTTCATATGAAGAAAAACTATCCGCAGGTTACAGGAGCATGCAGAAAACAGAGGGCCGTTTATACTAGGAAAAATAATCCACATAAGAACTGCTCGTAAAAAGGGTATTTTTTTTTTCTGTATGCGGAATGTATAAGCCGCGAACAAACCGCGATGCCAATTTATACGAGCGATTTCGTGTATTACATAAGGCGCAGCTTCTATAAGACCAGCTCAAAACCCTCAGCTTACAAAAGCTACGGCTGGTTTAATTTGCCCCCTATCAGTAAGCTGCGAACAGGAAAAATGTACCATTTATACGGGCATTTTGCAGTCTTATGTAAGCCACCAAATTTACTTGCCACCGACACAAAGTAGGTGTGTGTTTACCTCAATGGTCTCCTCAGCCTTGTCACCTTTCTCTTTCTCATCCTTTTTCTTTCTCTCTGATGACAATTCACCTTCTATCATCTCAGCTCTTTCTTCACTCTTTATCCGCATGAATTCTTTCAGTTTGCGATCATGCTCAATGATACGCATAAGCTCTTTCAGTTCAGTGTTGTATTGCGATAAATCTTTGTCAGCCTTTTCCTTTAGAGCCATCATCTTTCCCTGGGCTTCATCTCTGTGCCGATGTTAATAGTATCACAAAATAAAAAGAAACTTAATTCCAGAATATTTCCAGAAATATTTTTCTAATTGGTGTTTCTTTGTGAAAAGGGACAGCAGGGAGCTCACAGTAAAAATATTTCTCATGCCCACTAAGTGAAGCAAAGGTTGCCAAGCCGAGAGGAGGAAATGACATATTTTCTTAGACTTAATGTGCCTACACCTGTAGTGTGAAATGAAACTAAGCACTGACATTTCCTAAACCATCTCAGCCACTAACTTGGCCACACTGGATCTGACTGATATGGGACTGGAATTTCTTGTATTCTCAATGGCACATCGGAGGATCCACAATACATGCCTCTAAAAATTCAGTTCTCCTAAAAGACCCACTCCCCACAGATCTAAAGTTTACAGAATTTGTCTTGTTTCTATTGGTAATGCCCCATTACAGTTGGACAGTTGGCTTGCTACTTGTGAGTTTGTTACACAAGGCTATAAGAAAACAAACACAATTCAATCACTTTACCTGGCTTCATAAGCTGCAGTTGACGTCTCGATGCCTTCCATTATCTTTTGCTTATTGTCCACTAATTCCTTCTCCAATTTCAGGTGAATGTTATCAAAAGTCTTTTTTTCTAATCGCATGTGATCAAAAGTCTCTCTCAGCTGGCCATTTTCCGACAAGCAAGTGTTAAAGTCAATTTTGGCCTGGAAATCAACAAACCCCAAAACCAAAGTAACCATCTTGATTTTATTCAGTTATTATGTAACTAGACACTCATCCCAATTTGTCTGAGATTTTCTGGAATTACACCATAATGACTAATTAACCAAGTTAACAAGTATAATATTTCGCTTAATAAAATGGACAGTATAGTCAGCAGTCTATAGCTTTAGAAATGCCAGCTGCAATGTCCATTTTTTTCAGGAGCCCTCTGCATGTTTGAATTTAAAAAAGGAAGTTTGTTGAGTTGTTGAGGAAGAGAGAACAATAAAGTAAGCCATGTCAGAAAAATGCCTTTACCTTGTCCAGTCTATTTTCAAGAACTCGAATATACTTCTGAGTTCGCTTATTATGGAGATGGCTGTTGTGAACTCTGCAAAAAAAAAATATACATATAAACAAACACCTACCAAATCAACCATTTGACTACATTGTGTGAGTCAGCTCCAGCAGAAGTGGTACAGTACAGTGTAGCTACTGCTGCAGTGTTGCTTCGTCTCGGAGAAATAGTTTTGTCTATTGCCCAGTCTCAAATATATCCAGCAAAATGTGTGGTTGTTTGGACCAAAAAAAAAACACGCATGCGGGAAAAGTCAAAGACGAAAACACGCATGAGCCCAACAAATTGACCTGCTCTCAACTGTGTGGCTTCATAGCTCAGTTGGTAAGAGCACTGCACCAGCATCGTAGAGGTCGTGGGTTCGAATCCCGTTGAAGTCACTTGAAGTTTTCAAGTGCATATATGAGACAATTGCTTAAATTGTCCAGGAAGTGTAAGGATCACTTCTTCAATTCAGTTCTAACCCGCACTTCACAGTCATTTCATTCATCATTCCTTCCACGGGAAAACACGCATGAGCCCAACAGATTGAGCTATTCTCAACTGTGTGGCTTCATAGCTCAGTTGGTAAGAGCACTGCACCGGCATCGCAGAGGTTGTGGGTTCGAATCCCGTTGAAGTCACTTGAATTTTTCAAGTGCATACATGAGACAGTTGCTTAAATTGTCCAGGAAGTGTGAGGATCATTCCTTCAATTCATGTCTAAAAACCGCACTTCACAATCATTTTAAACTACGTTATATCCATATCCACAATCTGTATGCTTCTCTAAAGCTTCTGTGTAAGAACCGTCATTATTTCGGGTGCAACTGCTGACTTTTTCAGTCATTGCTTCAACCTTATTATATATAACAAATGGAACAGGTAATTGCTTATGATAATTCTCAAATTCAGCAGTGGCACCTTTTTCAGCCATTTTTAAGGATTGTTCACCATTGGTTATTATACAGTTTTCTTTACGCTGATCCAATATATTCTCAGAACTGAAACACTGCAAACAATACATACAGAAGTGCTTTCTTTCTTAATCCTTTGATTAATTGTACATGAATTTGTTTAAGTCTTTATCATTATGTAATGAGTTTTTGAGATGGTTTTACAGTATTGATCTCCATCATTATCACTAAACTGTTCGATTTCAGCATCAATCTTTTCTTGTTCTGTTGGTTGTCCAAAATGAGGTGTTACCTCTAAATCAGTTATAAGTAATAAATTCATCTGATTTTCAAATTGTTCCTTTGATACATAAATTGGATATGGTCGTTTTTCTTCATATCCAAACACGTTGATCCATACGTTATTCTGTTTTTCGATTTTGTTATATTGATTAACTGTCACACGAAATTGAATGTTTGAATAATCTAATGTATTAACAATAGCAAGATCAACCGTCTTTATTTTCTGAGGGTTTTTTCTTGAATGAAGTTTTTTTTCTTGTGGATTTAGATGTCAAATATGGCCCCATCTAAAACATTCATTCCATATCAATAAGTAGGATTTTAAGATAATTTTCAATGCCTTTTCTTTTGTTTTGTAGTTGTATTAATGGGTCTTTATCATTTTTCAGTGTTATTTCGTGATTTAGTGTAACCTTCTTAAGCTTTGTTTGTTTCCTCTATTTTAGTCCTTGGAATAGGAACTGTTTTTTCTGCAATTGACTTTTTAGTTCTTGGTGCTGGGATTGGTTTGAAGTCGTGTTTTATGCTCTTTTCATATTGCAGAAACGTTTGTTTTACATTTTTACGAGGTGTTGGAATTGTTTTTTTGCTATTGATTCATCATCAACGATTTCAATTTTATAGGTTTTTTTTTGCATTCTGCTTCAAAACCAATTTGATAAGTTGTGATTTCGACAATTTCTTAAGATCTGACTAATTCATATCTATGTTATCATATGACATATTATTTTCATTTCTATATACGATACTATTGTTATTCTTTTCAATGTTTTTATGCACTCCTTTAAATACCTGGTTTGAAAAAGATTATTTATTACAATTTTCCAATTAACTGATATTCGAACAGTTGAAAATTTGAAATCTATATTTTTTCCAAAATTTTCTGTTTCTTGGTTTTTATATGCGACCATTTTCCAGCAATTTTCCAGCAAGTGTCTGTTCCTTATTTAGTATGTATTTATTTTGGCTTTTATTGATTACAGCCATACGCTAATCATTATTATCATACATCTTCTTGCCCATCAATGTATGCTATATTATGTATTCTCTTAAATGTTTTTCATAGTGTGTTTAAGTATATATATTATGAATATATTTTTTGTGATTGAATAGTGTATGTTTTGAAATGAATTTTCTATTGCAGTATTTACATTTGATTCTAACATTGATCATATATTTATTTATTTCTCTAATGATGAAATCATAATCATTTGATACAACACATTTGAAACCATTTTCTTCACATCTTTCCAATAATTCTTCTTGTGCATCAGATATAACACCATTGCATTGGGGGGTTTTGAATTCAATGCATAACCCTTTATACTTTATATCATAATATGGTAGTTATTTATTATTATATGTATCTGGTTGACTTTTCATATATCCTTTTTTATATGCTTCTATTCTCTTAATAGAGGTATCTTGCAATTATCCTGATCCTGGATTCATTAACATATTAGGGTAAAACCTTTTAATGTAGGAAACAACTTTACTATGCAGGTCATATTCATCATATATTTTAAATGCTTATGTGTTTGGGTTGTTAAACATTTAATAATATATATGTTTTCTAATGCATGGTAATACAATTGATGTAACCCATTTTTTGAACATT
>BLFK01000118.1:263061-268061 GCA_014634185.1 Astreopora myriophthalma | reverse complement strand
TTGAAGCTCAAAATACGCATTATACCAATTGTAAAATGTTGATCTGTAGCTAATAGTGAATTTATAACCATTCTTTATTTGATGCTGATTATTTGCTGGATCCCAGATTACGTCCTTCAGTTGATAACGCACTAGCTCACTTCTTTGCAAATATTGACTTGATCTAAAAGCCATTTATATTACTGTTACATAATTTTATATTTTGATTATATTACCACTTTTTGTTTTCGTTTTAATCCTGATCCAGATATTTAATTGTTTAGCATCGTATCTGGTGATTCCTCTTCTTTTATTGTTGGTTTCATTTGCGTCATTGATTTAGGTTTACTTCGATTGAATCTGTTTGCTATTTTTTTCATAATCAAATCGCCACTTTTCTCACCAATTATTTTCACTTTATGTGACATTCCTGATTCTAATGCTTTTTAGCTATAGGTTTAGCTACCTTTTTTGAAAATGGCAGACATGACACTCTTCATTGGTTTCAAAATGTTATCTACAATTATCCCCAATCCTTTATACCTATACACAAATCGACCCATCTAAGGGTGATATATTCTTGTAAATTCATATGGTTTCATTACAATATTAGATTACATAATTCGTTTCAAAATGAGTGAAAGTGAAGTATCAGCACCATTTAAATTATGATACATCGTTTCCCATCTGAGCACAGATGTCAAAAAGCTGTATATAATATCACTCTCATTGCCATCAACATTGACCAGGTCACAGTGAATGTTCAGAATATCTGTCTTGACTCTAATTAGGAACTCTTGGACCAACACTCATGGTTGTAACAATTTTTTTACCAAAACCAATCAACTCATAAAAATTACTGTGCGTCAAATCAAGCTGATATCCACCTTTCAAAGTTATTGGCACTCTGAACATTGTTTCATTAAATTCTATATTAATTGGGTAGCCTGCGAGCAAGCTCTCTCGTGCGGTGTGGGTGGGTCCACCCACCCACACTGCACGAGAGAGCTTGCTCGCAGGCTATAAATTGGGTATTCTTCTCTGTCTTGTATCCTCTCTGATGTGATTATTGCTGTCGATATAATTCCAAACACTGGCTGGGAATGATATATCACTGAATGTGACAACCATTCTCTTTGCTGTATTTGATTAACTGGTCGTTATATCCTGGATTGATGGTGAAGCATGTGAAACTCATACTGATAATTCTGTTCAGACCGATTTCATGCTCATGGTTGTTATCTAACACAATAGGTCTTGCGAACTTAGTCACAAAGTTTTCAGGTCTATTATTTTCATCGTTTTTAACAGAATATGATGATAAAGCTCTCTCTTTCCATGTATTATATAATATGATCATTTAATTTTAAAATATGTTTTACCCAATTTTTCATGTTGACCTTTGTTTATTGCTTTTCTTAACAATGTATCCAATATTGCAACTCCCACATTCCTCATATCAACTGATGTGTTACCAGTTAATATTTCACCAACAATTATTGCTCACCACAGAGTCTCCAGTAGCTCAGTGGTAGAGCATCCGACTAAATCACAGAGGGTCGTGGGTTCAAATCCCATCTGGGACTCGGATTTTTTCCAAGTCCACGTTTCTCCTAGAATTTACGTAATATAACAATTCTTTCCAATTTTTAAAACAATTCCTTTGGATTGTTGAAAAATATGACCCCTTTTGTTTCCTGAACCTGTCATTGTTTTAAGTTTATTTTCATAATGTTTGATATATTGGTTTAAAACAATTCTGACATTATCTATTCTTTCGTTTCTCACATTTTTTTTCTGCTTGACTGATTGTTCCTTTATTGAAAGTTTGACTTATTTGGCTTTTATAACCTTTAAACTGCTTTCTTTTAATCTTAGCATCTTTCAAAATCTTTTTGATATATTTTTTAGTTTTGATGATGTCATTTCAGGTTCAATTAATCTTTTTTCAACATCATCATAATTTGGCACATATATATCATCCAAAATATAATTAGGCTGGTCCTCATCATCCAAAGCATTCTGGAGGCAGATCCCTTGTTTCTTCAGGAAAATATTGCGGATCAACACAATTTCATAAGAAGGTACTATTTGTTTTTCTGATTCAGGCAAAACACCTTCATCAGATGGGTTATCTAAATCATAATCTGGTACTTCTTCACGTACCTTTTCGTAAGACAAGGTATATTTAAATTACTCAATCTAACATCATCTAATTTAGTGGTTATCAGTTTGAATACTTTTTGAAAAGATTATTGGCTTGTTTTGTCTCCCAAGGAATGATATATAAAACCAGAAGAACTCACAGTTGAACTAAATGATGTAAGTATATTATATAAAAACAATGAAAATATCAAATTATAATTGGAAAGATGATTCTATCAAAAATTATAAACAGTTGCATAAATTCATTCCTGACGGATGCTTTCAAATGCTTATTTGCATTCCATCTGGAGCAGGTAAAACTAGCTATACATGATCTATAGGCTTCTATGTTTCGATAAAATCTTTCTGTATACAAAAGAATTAGAACAATCAAAATATAAACATTTACTAAAAAGATTTCAACCAATAAGTGATGAACTAGGTTATGATATTATTGAGCCAAGTAATGATCCAATTATACCATTTTCAGAATTGAATAATGATATCCAAAAGATGACGATATTTGATGATTTTGTTTGTGATAAAAATCAGAAGCCATTAATTGATTATTTCACTATTACTTAGTTACTGTAATTTATTTGTCACAGTCTTATCACAAAACTCCTAAGGATATCAGATTGAATTGTTTGCATTTTTGTATTTATGAATTCCCAAGCAATAATGAAAGATGCTAATATGTAGAGAGATGAACATTGCTAAGGATGATTACATAAAAGCAACTGAGGAACCATATAGTTTTTTATACATTGACAAACCAATAAAAGTCAAAGCTAAAAATTTCAAAGAACCATTATAACTTAATATATAAATATAACTAGGCTATCTAAAAGATAGCAATGCTGCAGCACATTCTGTTGATGGTGACATATTTTCCGTAGTCATTAATCTATCTGCGCATTCCAAGTCTTACATTGTAACCTTTATTTCTTAAAGGAGTGTCAAATTGTGGTGTGTAACTTAAAATAAATTATGTCCTTGTATGCATCAACTTTGTGCATCATAACACATTGATGGCGAGGTGTGACAAGGGATCGAGACAATAAAACACATACAGCTGTTTTGAGAAAGGTTGTCCGACTGACAAGTATCAAAGCGTACGCAACAGTGCCAAAAGATATTTATTTATTATGGATAGCGGTCTGCATGGCATGCTGAATGCAAAGTCAGAGTAACGTAAGGGCGGAGAGACTTCTTGACCGTAAGTCTAAACGTTAGGAGTGGCCATTGTATTTTCGCGGCATCCCCAATTCTAGGTTTTTCTTAAAATTTACGTAATGTGTCCCACACTACTTATTGCATATGCTTGTACACTTCGCGCATGCTTGTACACTTCTTTTGGTCAACCTTTCTCGAAATAGCAGTATACATACACATACTATACGCATCTACCTCCCCTTTACCAGAAAATCGAAAAGATGAAAATCGAAAGATGTGGAAATTGTAGGAGCAGAAATCTCACTTATAAATTCTATACTGGTATGCATTAAATGTCTCTAGAGTGTTGACAGTGTCGAAGAGTGTCCATCGCCGGATGTGTGAAAATGCTAAAACTTAAGTTAAAATTCATGTTTGGATGAAAAGGAATAGATCGTAGCACATATGAAATAAGTGTGTTCTACAGTTTGCCTTTGTTTTAATTATTCTACAAGTTTTTGTAACGACAATTTCTTTAAGAATTCGACCACGGAGGGGGGACTGCTAAGAAATGATATACTAATGCCGGGTTCAAACTTCGAACTTCACATGTGCCGAATATAATGCAAATGAGCGAGAACAATAGATTTTTCGCGTTTGCATTAGATTCGGCACATGTGAAGTTCGACGTTTGAACTGGGCCTAAGTTTAAGATAAGATGTCACAATTAATCGTCCAGATTTACAAACTTTCACATACTGCAATAAAAAACAAAAGCAAGAGCTGTGACAGTCAATCATGATCTCCTTCACATCGTTTTACAGGTAAATCAGAGAAAAATTTCTCACTGGAATCCACGCAAAAAGACGGTATGACATCTTCGTGTTGTTCGTGGCGCAATGCACTATGGTAAAAAGTGGTGCAGTGCACTCTGGTTAAATGCAATGCATTCTGGTAAAAAGTGATGAATTCGAGAATTCATACTCCCTTTTATATAGAGCGGTTTTCAAATGACTGTCAAAAGTAATTACGTGATTGAGAATGCTACGCTTTGTGATTGGCTTAAAAATCTCGTGCCAGTTTTTCAACCAATGAAAAGCAAAAGCAAAAGCAATCACACCTTGTATGCGTGATTTTTCCCGCGCTTTTAGCAAGTTACGTGTAATTGCTATGAATTTTGATTGGCTCATTGCACTGTTTGCACCTGCTGTGATTGGTCGGAGTAATTACTTTGGTATTGGTTTTTCGACAGTCAACTGGAAACCGTTCTATTCTTTTTAAATCCTGATTATGTTGCTGCTCGCTCGCTCCGCAGCAACGAATTATTCAAATGAAATATTATGAAGTAAAATTATGATCATCAAATTTCTGGAAAAGGTGAGAAAGGTGATGCAGGCACTGGATTTCGTCTGACAGATAGTGGTGATTATGATATTCAACAAAACACCTCACAAATATAAAGGAAGATATTGATAATCACGACTGTCTTACACAACACCCAATAGACATGGGCCTTGCAGATAAATTAAGTTGGGAGGCAGACTCAGACCTGAATATGAACAACCACAAATTTCCGAATGTGGGCCATGAGACCTTTCCATATATTACAGACAGTTTGGCTCTCAATTATCACAGCTTAAAACACGAGTTTCTCAACGTGAATAAAGAGAATAACACACCGCTTCAAACGGATCTTATCATGAACAACATTACATAACACA
>BLFK01000118.1:250561-258061 GCA_014634185.1 Astreopora myriophthalma | reverse complement strand
GTTTCACGGATCTCTCCACCACCGGAGCTGATGCCACTACACATCTTGCATCTTTTCTATTTTCACCATTGAAACGCCCAAGTCCATTGTAGTGGATGTTTGTTCTTTGGGACCTTTGAACCAGTTCAGTTTATGGAATTTTGCTCTAAAATTGTGACATCATGATTTTGTAGTCAAGTATTTTCAAGTAAAAATGAAAAAAAGTTGGGTTGACAAAAAGCTACAAATGTAGCTAATGATATTGCTATACCTGCAACTGCAAGTGCCTCATTGAAAACAAACCTTGGATGTTCACACTCGATCTTAAGGTCTATGATACTGTACCGAAGTCTACAAAATTTAATTAGCATTGTCAAGCAAAACTCAATCACCCTGATTTTCCTACTGTATAAATCTAGAATCAACTAATCCTCATGATTGCTCAAAGCATTCTCCTACACATAATAATAAATATCAAGCAGCAACTTCATTAAGTGTACATGCAAAGTGCAAAAAGTGGAACATCAGTGCACATTGCATGTCAAAATTCTGGATTGTGATAGGCTGAAAGTAAATTAATGACATAAACTTTGTCCAGATACTTTTAAAAAAGTGAGTATGTGGAAAAAAAATGCCTGCCTGAAATCATTAATTATTGTAATACTAATAAATTAATAATAATAATTTTGTTACTCTTTGAAAAAATGATCCATTCTTACTTACTTATTACTTAGTATGTGGAAAAAAAATGCCAGCCTGAAATCATTAATTATTGTAATACTAATAATTAATTATAATAATTTTGTTACTCTTTGAAAAAATGATCCATTCTTACTTATTCCGAATTGAAATTGTAATCATAGTTTCAATAAGGCCAAAGAGATGACAGCAGGGGATAGCTACCTGATCATCAAGGCTTTTGATGTTTTCATCAACATCTTTAAGTTGCTCCTTGATCTCATCTATTTAAAACGAGAAAGAACAGGAAATGAACTTAGTATTTACACACAATGCTCTGATGGAGAAAATTCTAAGGTTCTTATGTCATCATTATGATAATAGTTAAAAATAATTGCAAAAGAACCTAGAAAAAGTCACAGCTGACTTGAACCATGACCCATGCAAGCCAATTGTACTGCACACCTTTAGACAAACTGAGCTACCACTAGTTTTAGCCACCTGGGAGCACATGAATTGCAGGTTATAATTATTAATAATTACATGAATTGATCCTATGTTTGAACTGTTGGTATGAGAAATTTAATTTTCAACACTGCTTAAGTCATCTGAAAAGTAAATAAAGGTACATGTATTTTGCACTAAATACCTTACAATTGAGGTAACCCGAAATATGATAATGCCACTGCATCATCAAGAGACAAATGGATAGCTCATGGCCTGAATTTTTTTAGTCTGGCTGCACTTACTATACTTTTCCATTATTTGAATACATTGTCTTGTTGGTGCATGTTTTCAATACATGTAGTTTCTTTGCAATTGGGATTCGTCAAGTATGGATTGAACTGCTGTATGCAACAACAGGCATGGGTGCCTTTTTTCCATATTCTGGTTATTTTGTCAAATCACATCCAAATCTTGAGCAGTGATGAGGTGTAACTTCTGCAATGGACGTTTGCAATTCGCAGGCACAGTGGACCAAATAGTTTGGTTTTGTCATTTGAATCTTCAGGACTATCTGGCCCATCCTTGGAATTACCAAATCCTCTCTATATACTTTACCTACTGTAGCCATGCTCAAGGTGTGCCTGAACATTTCTAAATTATTTAAAGTTACCTTCCTTTGTCAGGAGAGCACTCAGCTTGTCCGTGTTTGCTTTGTCCTACAAAAAGAAACCCAAATCTCTCATCATCATCATTCCGGGAGGGTTTTAAAACAAAGTCCACTAAAGGGATCCCTCACGACACTTTCAGTAAATGCACATGAACACAATGCTAGTGGGGTAGTGTATAGGATATGGATACAAATTCAAACTAAAAAAAAATCAGTTTAAAACATACAACAACAATAGTTATGTTAAAAAATATTAACAAAAGCCATGTGTGATATATAAAATTTAAATTCGATAAAATCAAAACCTACAATTGAAGGGCTCTGAGCAAAAACAACGTAACTGAATTTTGCGTGGTTGATAGCTCATTTCAGAAAATCATGGCCAATTTCCACCATATCAACTGCACTCCCCATGCCCCATCCTAAAGTTTTCCTGTATTTTCATGTTTTCTTTTTCCTGTGGGTCCCTCCCTCCAATGCCAAGAAATTCTTTTTCCTTTTCTGTGTTATTTTCTTCACGTTGCCTAAGATAGGCAATTCCATAACTTAATGAGCATGTATTGCGTGGAACAAAGAAGAGGCTAACAACAAAACAAAACAGAAGCAAAAAATGGCACTCTACTGAAACATCATTACTTTACACGACTGACACTTTTCTTAAAGGAATAGATAATAAGAAATTAACTGTTCTCCTAGATATGAGCGAAGCGTTCGATAGTGTTGACCACCAAATACTGTTAAGAAAATTACAAGATGTTGGCGCCTCAACCAGCGTGCTACAATGGTTTAACAGCTATCTTACAAATAGATATCAAGTTGTACGAGTTCACTCCACTGTTTCCGATCCAATACCAATATTGAATATGGAGTACCTCAGGGTAGCATCCTGGGCCCCTTATTATTTAGTATATACGTTAATGATCTACCAGAAGCTCCACGGAATTACTCTACTGAATGCTATGTAGACAATACAAAATTGTTTGTTTCATTTCATTCACAAGACACCCAACGGATTGTTGAGGAGATGAACGAAGACCTCCTCAGGGTGTGCAACTGGTGCTTCAGAAATCGGCTATTACTAAATGCAAACAAGACGAAATTAATCGTTTTCGGGAGCCGACAGATGACTTCGAAGCTCCATGAGTTTCCTTTGTCCTTGTTGGGAAAGGACATCTCCCCCGTACAATCAGCCAAAGATCTTGGCGTGATTTTGGATTCAAACTTGACATTTGACGATCATATTAAGACCACAGTATTGGAATGTATCGCACCCCTCGCGCAAATTAGCCGTGTCAAACACTGTCTTGACAGAACGTCGTTGTTAACCGCGATAAACGCCTTAGTTTTCAGTAAGTTGTACTACTGCTCGAATGTCTGGGCAAATACCACAGAGAAAAATATACGGAAACTGCAGGCTGTGCAGAACTTTGCATGTCGAATCATCAGAGGTGCGAGAAAGTACGATCATGTAACTCCCCACTTAAAAAGTTTGTCTTGGTTACCCGTTAAGGACTAACTATACTACCGCCAAGCTATCATGGCTTTTAAATGCATTTCCGGACACGCCCCCAACTATTTGACGTCACAATTCATTACCCGCGAGCAAGTTACCGAATGTACAACTAGGAGCGTCAAAAAGCTCAACATACCTCTTTTTAAAACAGCCTGAGGACAAAGAACATTTTATTACAGAACCATTGGACTTTGGAACAATTTAGATCCCTTTTTAAAATCAAGCCGTTCGGTTCAAGTTTTTAAACGTGTCTTAAAGAATAAGCTTTTAGACAATTTTGTAAATACTTCTTGAACTTCATTTATTTTTAGTATTTTTATGCAAAATTTAGACAATGTTGTGAATGTTTCTTAAATTTGATTTGTTGTAATCGTATAGTTGTTAGTATAACTTTGTAATTCAAATAATTGTTCCTGAAAAGCCCCATTGGGGAGGTAAAAATAAAGTATGTATGTATGTAATTTGGCCGCAGTTTCTCAAAATAACGCAATGCACTGAAAACAACACTCTAACGGCGTGTTTGCTCTGAGCCCTTCAATTATAAATAAATAGCTATTGCAATAAGAGTATTGAAAACTAAAAACACTTAAAATCTTGATTAAATCTAGGAAGTGAGTGAACTGACTAAGCACTAAAATCAAGATCCTTAACGTGTCTGTCCTTTTTCATGTTACGATAAAAAGCTGAAACTTGGGAACCCACGTAATATATGCAGGCACTGTTCCATAAGATGGCACCTCTATTGGTAATTGAGTTTTTAAGAAAGTATGAATTCAAATGTGGGATATTGATCTTGTTACTCCTTCTGAAATCATAAGTGGCACCAAACTTATTCACTAAGTAAGATAATGTGGAAGGTGCCTCCTTGCTAAATGCCTAATAAAAATTAATCAAGAGTTTATTCAATCAAAGCTTATACATGTAACTTAAGATGTGTTGTTCTGAAGACTTTGATTGAATGTTCTTAATGTACATTGGTTCATGTAAGAGCAAATGTTAACAGGAGCCAAGACAGCTTACAGTATCTGATAGCTGTAAGTTTCTGATTATACCAAATATATTCACCAGGGACAAAATTGATGCCTAAGCAACCTATTCTACTACTGGGTAGGCTGTATTGATTTAAGAGTACTAGTACTCTTGAATTGATACAGAAACTGATAAGTGAGAGATCTGATTGATAAAAATTAATACAACACCAAAACTTGATGGAAATAATATTATTACCATTACTGGCATTTGGCCACTTCTTTCAAGCAGTGAACTACTTTATTTGTATACCTGGTTTTGATTTTGGCAACTTCCAGCCAAGGTGTTTTCCTTCAGTAGTTCCTCATTTTCACTTTCAAGGGACTGTATTGCTTCCCTAAAACAATAAAATATGATTCACACTTCTGCAGCTATTCAGGTAATGCAGACTAACACTGGCACTCTATTAGAAATAATGGTGCATGTAATATTCCACGGCACGGGATGTAAATGAAAAATTAATTTGCCATTTGCCACAAGTCATGCAACACTCCCCTTGAAAAAACAGCTGTGACAGGTTTTGTCTAGTTTTGAAGTTTACTCTCGATATTATGACTTCCCCAGAATATTCCTTGTTATATTGAAAACAGAAACTTAAGATTCAAAAATAATGATTCAAAACTACAGGTAAAACAATTGACTAAAACTTTATGACAAAATTTGGGAATGAAATGCAATAATGCTCACTATTCAAAAGCAAATAAGTGGCATTCAAATCACTGGTTACACAATTCCCAAGTCCCAAGTCAAAAATTAATTGGTCAGTACAAAATGCGGACTGCGGACCACGGACCCGGACTGGGTATAAAATGCAGACTGCGGACAGGGTATAAAATGTAGACTGGGTATAAAACGCAGACTGCGGATTAGGTATGAAACAAAATACAACAAAACTAGGAGTGTACTGGCCCAGATACAGATTTCAAAAACAAGGCCTTGGGTCCCCTTACTCTGTGTCAAAATATTGTTACGTACACAGAATGTTCAACTTAGAGTTAGAACATCGACCGCGCTACAGAAGGTAAGAGTAGAGATTTTATCTCATAAATTAATTGTATCTTACTTCACGAGTTTAACACTAGAGGGAGCGGAAAAATTGTTATGGCGAAGAAAGCAAACATTTTAGGCATATCCGGGAGTCTCCCAGATACGGAACGAATCTCCTGGTCTCCCGTACGGGTAATTAAATCTCCCGGATAAAAATGACTCTGAACCTTTTAAAGACTTTGCTCCACAGTAGACTCAAATCGCATCCCCAAATCCCAAATCCCACATTAAACGAATTTCGATTTTTCAATCTCTCTGCCATTTCTCAATGCATTTCTGCATCACTGACTTTCAAAACACACCTACTTCCCTACGTTGACAGAAACTAAACAAAAAGGCTTTCTTTAATCGTCTCTTGTCACGGCCATATAAACAATTGTCTGATTGGATCTCCATTTAACCAATAAAAATTCTCCACATAGGTGTTCTCACGCCTCTGTCTGGTGGGTTGCCCCTGAGGGGGGGAGGAGGAGGAGGAGGGGGCAGGGGGCAGAAGGGGGCAGGAGGGGGGGCAGGGAGGTTGGGGTCCTGATAAAAAAATAACTCCAGATTTTAGATCTCCAGAGGTTGGCATCTCTGCGAAGAGTAGTCTGGCTTGTCACGCAATCTTTACTCCCAAATGAAAGTATGCTTGGGAGGCAAAAGATGAAGTCGGTACTGTGTACGCGTAAATCAGGACATGTACTATAACAGTTGTTCTCTTGGTTGAATGCTGTTTCCAGACAGACCCGAGCGACACTGAGATGAACAAAAAGTTGTATCAATCGCAACAGAATATTTATTTGTGAATAAGTAAATAGATCCCTGTCAAAATTAACAAAATCTTGCTTCTTGTAAACCAAGAGTTCCTCTCCATTTGTTCTCTGAGCCAAATTGACCGGTAGAAGCAGAATAATGTGACAAGATTTCATTCCCTCACCTTCAAACTCCATTACTCCAGCCACGCTGGAATAAATGTAAGCTAACATATCTGACGTGACAATTATGCAAGTGGCAAGTATGGCGGGAAACATTATTTCCACCATTCCCATGTCGAACTTCAATTCATGTCGTCAGCTTATCGCTATTTTGTTGCGCTATGCTTTTTTCACAGTGTTTTGTATTCAGTCCACATTTTGTGGCCGGTCCACAGCCTTCAGTCCGCGTTTTATACCTGGTCTGCATTTTGTATCCAGCCCGCAGTCTGCCTTTTATTCCCTAGTCCGCATTTTATACCCGGTCCGCAGTCCAGGTCCGCAGTCCGCAGTCTGTGTTTTATACTGACCGAAAAATTAATATATCGGTAGACTAGACAGCCTGCTAAAATGGCAATTTCATAAAACAAAAGATTTTAACTATGTGCAAAATAAAATTGTATGGGAAAAACACTTATCAGCGCACTTATCATTGTACGAGAATTTGACAGCATAACAATATTAATGTTCAACTGAAATATGCAAATTCACTTTGGGTTGTCCTATAAGTACCCAAGGTGTTTACTAGACAAAACACCTTCAGCAAGACTTGTTGAAAACTTATCAAGATAATGAGTTCAATTAAGTACAGGGCATTTTATTTTGACTTGCAAACATTTAAGGAAAACAAATGGCACTTGAAGGGTCATTTTGGGTACATGTATGTGTATGATGAACCCTGGTGAAAAGCTTTTAAGGATCTTCAAAGATCTTAACAAGGGTCCTCAGAAATCTGAAGGGTCATTTTGGGTATGTGTATGATGAACCCTGGTGAAAAGCTTTTAAGGATCTTCAAAGACCTTAACAAGGGTCCTCAGAAATCTTTGCTAAGATCTTCAAGGATCTTTGAGGATCCTCAAAAAATCTTGCCAAGATATTTAAAGATCTTTATGGATCCTTGCCAAGATCATAAGAGATCTTTTAAAAATTGCTCTTAAGATGCTTAAAGATCCTTATAGAATCCTCTCAGGATCCTTGAAGATCTTCAAGGATCTTTGCTAAGATCGTTGTACTTCTTTCACAAAAATCTTTGAAGATCCTTCCAAGATACTTCAAAGATCTTCAAAGGATCCTCATCCTAGAGGATCTTTTGCCGGATCTTGAAAGATCTTTAAAGGATCCTCAAAGATGCTGTGAGGTTTTCACCAGGGAATTTCCCAAGATTTTGTAATAAAAACTAACGATAA
>BLFK01000118.1:224568-237068 GCA_014634185.1 Astreopora myriophthalma | reverse complement strand
AATAATAATAATTTTGCTACTCTTTGAAAAAATGATCCATTCTTACTTACTTATTACTTAGTATGTGGAAAAAAAATGCCAGCCTGAAATCATTAATTATTGTAATACTAATAAATTAATTATAATAATTTTGTTACTCTTTGAAAAAATGATCCATTCTTACTTATTCCGAATTGAAATTGTAATCATAGTTTCAATAAGGCCAAAGAGATGACAGTAGGGGATAGCTACCTGATCATCAAGGCTTTTGATGTTTTCATCAACATCTTTAAGTTGCTCCTTGATCTCAACTATTTAAAACGAGAAAGAACAGGAAATGAACTTAGTATTTACACACAATGCTCTGATGGAGAAAATTCTAAGGTTCTTATGTCATCATTATGATAATATGTGAAGTATATATGAAATAATTCATATGTGAACTGCGGTTGTAGATGAAAGTGAAGAATGATCATCGCAGTTAATTTTCCAATTTAAGCAATTGGAAAGGAGAAGCCTGAAAAAATCAGGGCTTCTATGGGATTCGAACCCGTGACCTCCGCGATACCGGTATCACGGAGGTCACGGGTTCGAATCCTGTTAAAGCCCTGATTTTTTCTGGCTCTCCTTTCCAATTGCTTAAATTGGAAAATTAACTGCGATGATCATTCTTCACTTTCATTATGATAATAGTTAAAAATAATTGCAAAAGAACCTAGAAAAAGTCACAGCTGACTTGAACCATGACCCATGCAAGCCAATTGTACTGCACACCTTTAGACAAACTGAGCTACCACTAGTTTTAGCCACCTGGGAGCACATGAATTGCAGGTTATAATTATTAATAATTACATGAATTGATCCTATGTTTGAACTGTTGGTATGAGAAATTTAATTTTCAACACTGCTTAAGTCATCTGAAAAGTAAATAAAGGTACAGTGGAACCCCGCTCTACGGACACCCCGTTAATACGGACACCCCGTTATTACGGACAGTTTGGCATTCCCCGACCAAAAGCTCATACATTTCTTTAAAAAATAACCGCTTAATACGGACACCCATTAATACGGACAACGGACACTTTTCTGTGTCCCGAATGACAAACTCTCATAGATTGTCAACCCCGCTTTACGGACACTGTTCTGTCCTTAACTACCATTTTCGACCGCGTAGTTTGTGCAGACAAATGTAGTGACATATTTTGGCGTGTTAATGCAATTTTATTAATGAAGCAGTGGCAAAATTTGACTTCTTCAGTTACATACATTTGAAGTTTCAGTTACAGTAGCAGTTAAAAGGACCTTGTTGCAACTTAAGTACAATTAAAGCGTTTGTTACCGTAAAAAAGTGTCTGCTAGGGTCTTTTGTTCGATAAAACATGTGTTTGTAACGTTTTTTCTGACAACCCGCTTAATACGGACACCCCGTTAATACGGACACTCGGGCAGGTCCCGTTGGTGTCCGCATTAACGGGGTTCCACTGTACATGTATTTTGCACTAAATACCTTACAATTAAGGTAACCCGAAATATGATAATGCCACTGCATCATCAAGAGACAAATGGATAGCTCATGGCCTGAATTTTTTTAGTCTGGCTGCACTTACTATACTTTTCCATTATTTGAATACATTGTCTTGTTGGTGCATGTTTTCAATACATGTAGTTTCTTTGCAATTGGGATTCGTCTAGTATGGATTGAACTGCTGTATGCAACAACAGGCATGGGTGCCTTTTTTCCATATTCTGGTTATTTTGTCAAGTCACATCCAAATCTTGAGCAGTGATGAGGTGTAACTTCTGCAATGGACGTTTGCAATTCGCAGGCACAGTGGACCAAATAGTTTGGTTTTGTCATTTGAATCTTCAGGACTATCTGGCCCATCCTTGGAATTACCAAATCCTCTCTATATACTTTACCTAGCCATGCTCAAGGTGTGCCTGAACATTTCTAAATTATTTAAAGTTACCTTCCTTTGTCAGGAGAGCACTCAGCTTGTCCGTGTTTGCTTTGTCCTACGAAAAGAAACCCAAATCTGTCATCATCATCATTCCGGGAGGGTTTTAAAACAAAGTCCACCAAAGGGATCCCTCATGACACTTTCAGTAAATGCACATGAACACAATGCTAGTGGGGTAGTCTATAGGATATAGATACAAACTCAAACTAAAAACTAAAATCAGTTTAAAACATACAACAACAATAGTTATGTTAAAAAATATTAACAAAAGCCATGTGTAATATATAAAATTTAAATTCGATAAAATCAAAACCTCCAATTGAAGGGCTCTGAGCAAAAACAACGTAACTGAATTTTGCGTGGTTGATAGCTCATTTCAGAAAATCATGGCCAATTTCCACCATATCAACTGCACTCCCCATGCCCCATCCTAAAGTTTTCCTGTATTTTCATGTTTTCTTTCTCCTGTGGGTCCCTCCCTCCAATGCCAAGAAATTCTTTTTCCTTTTCCGTGTTATTTTCTTCACGTTGCCTAGGATAGGCAATTCCATAACTTAATGACCATGTATTGCGTGGAACAAAGAAGAGGCTAACAACAAAACAAAACAGAAGCAAAAAATGGCACTCTACTGAAACATCATTACTTTACACGACTGACGCTTTTCTTAAAGGAATAGATAATAAGAAATTAACTGTTCTCCTAGATATGAGTGAAGCGTTCGATAGTGTTGACCACCAAATACTGTTAAGAAAATTACAAGACGTTGGCGCCCCAACCAGCGTGCTACAATGGTTTAACAGCTATCTTACAAATAGATATCAAGTTGTACGAGTTCACTCCACTGTTTCCGATCCAATACCAATTGAATATGGAGTACCTCAGGGTAGCATCCTGGGCCCCTTATTATTTAGTATATACGTTAATGATCTACCAGAAGCTCCACGGAATTGCTCTACTGAATGCTGTGTAGACAATACAAAATTGTTTGTTTCATTTCATTCACAAGACACCCAACGGATTGTTGAGGAGATGAACGAAGACCTCCTCAGGGTGCGCAACTGGTGCTTCAGAAATCGGTTATTACTAAATCCAGACAAGATGAAATTAATCGTTTTCGGGAGCCGACAGATGACTTCGAAGCTCCATGAGTTTCGTTTGTCCTTGTTGGGAAAGGACATCTCCCCCGTACAATCAGCCAAAGATCTCGGCGTGATTTTGGATTCAAACTTGACTTGACATTTGACGATCATATTAAGACCACAGTATTGGAATGTATCACACCCCTTGCGCAAATTAGCCATGTCAAACAATGTCTTGACAGAACGTTGTTGTTAACCGCGATAAACGCCTTAGTTTTCAGTAAATTGTACTACTGCTCGAATGTCTGGGCAAATACCACAGAGAAAAATATACAGAAACTGCAGGCTGTGCAGAATTTCGCATGTCGAATCGTCAGAGGCGCGAGAAAGTACGATCATGTAACTCCCCACTTAAAAAGTTTGTCTTGGTTACCCGTTAAGGACCAACTATACTACCGCCAAGCTATCATGGCTTTTAAATGCATTTCCGGACACGCCCCCAACTATTTGACATCACAATTCATTACCCGCGAGCAAGTTACCGAACGTACAACTAGGAGCGGCAAAAAGCTCAACATACCCTGTACCTCTTTTTAAAACAGCCTGAGGACAAAGAACATTTTATTACAGAACTATTGGACTTTTTAGTATTTTTATGCAAAATTTAGATAATGTTGTGAATGTTTCTTAAATTTGATTAGTTGTAATTGTATAGTTGTTAGTAACTTTGTAATTCGAATAATTGTTCCTGAAAAGCCCCATTGGGGAGGTAACAATAAAGTATGTATGTATGTAATTTGGCCGCAATTTCTCAAAATAACGCAATGCACTGAAAACAACACTCTAACGGCGTGTTTGCTCTGAGCCCTTCAATTATAAATAAATAGCTATTGCAATAAGAGCATTGAAAACTAAAAACACTTAAAATCTTGATTAAATCTAGGAAGTGAGTGAACTGACTAAGCACTAAAATCAAGATCCTTAATGTGTCTGTCCTTTTTCATGTTACGATAAAAAGCTGAAACTTGGGAACCCACGTAATATATGCAGGCACCGTTCCATAAGATGGCACCTCTATTGGTAATTGAGTTTTTAAGAAAGTATGAATTCAAATGTGGGATATTGATCTTGTTACTCCTTCTGAAATCATAAGTGGCACCAAACTTATTCACTAAGTAAGATAATGTGGAAGGTGCCTCCTTGCTAAATGCCTAATAAAAATTAATCAATAGTTTATTCAATCAAAGCTTATACATGTAACTTCAGATGTGTTGTTCTAAAGACTTTGATTGAATGTTCTTAATGTACATTGGTTCATGTAAGAGCAAATGTTAACAGGAGCCAAGACAGCTTACAATATCTGATAGCTGTAAGTTTCTGATTATACCAAATATATTCACCAGGGACAAAATTGATGCCTAAGCAACCTATTCTACTACTGGGTAGGCTGTATTGATTTAAGAGTACTAGTACTCTTGAATTGATACAGAAACTGATAAGTGAGAGATCTGATTAATAAAAATTAATACAACACCAAAACTTGATGGAAATAATATTATTACCATTACTGGCATTTGGCCACTTCTTTCAAGCAGTGAACTACTTTATTTGTATACCTGGTTTTGATTTTGGCAACTTCCAGCCAAGGTGTTTTCCTTCAGTAGTTCCTCATTTTCACTTTCAAGGGACTGTATTGCTTCCCTAAAACAATAAAATATGATTCACACTTCTGCAGCTATTCAGGTAATGCAGACTAACACTGGCACTCTATTAGAAATAATGGTGCATGTAATATTCCACGGCACGGGATGTAAATGAAAAATTAATTTGCCATTTGCAACAAGTCATGCAACACTCCCCTTGAAAAAACAGCTGTGACAGGTTTTGTCTAGTTTTGAAGTTTACTCTCGATATTATGACTTCCCCAGAATATTCCTTGTTATATTGAAAACAGAAACTTAAGATTCAAAAATAATGATTCAAAACTACAAGTAAAACAATTGACTAAAACTTTATGACAAAATTTGGGAATGAAATGCAATAATGCTCACTATTCAAAAGCAAATAAGTGGCATTCAAATCACTGGTTACACAATTGCTCCTAGACAGTCCCAAGTCAAAAATTAATTGGTCAGTACAAAATGCGGACTGCGGCCCACAGACCCGGACTGGGTATAAAACACGGACTAGGTATAAAATGCAGACTGCGGACAGGGTATAAAATGTAGACTGGGTATAAAACGCGGACTGCGGATTAGGTATGAAACAAAATACAACAAAACTAGGAGTGTACTGGCCCAGATACAGATTTCAAAAACAAGGCCTTGGGTCCCCTTACTCTGTGTCAAAATATTGTTACGTACACAGAATGCTCAACTTAGAGTTAGAACATCGACCGCGCTAGAGAAGGTAAGAGTAGAGATTTTATCTCATAAATTAATTGTATCTTACTTCACGAGTTTAACACTAGAGGGAGTGGAAAAATTGTTATGGCGAAGAAAGCAAACATTTTAGGCATAAACTTCAACTCTTCATATATATTAAAGTCCTCTGACTGTTGATGTCGTAGTTTGAGCAAGGATGGCCAGATGAATTCAACACAACGAAGACACTTATGTCAACTCTCCGGATTATCCGGGAGTCTCCCGGATACGGAACGAATCTCCTGGTCTTCCGTACGGGTAATTAAATCTCCTGGATAAAAATGACTCTGAACCTTTTAAAGACTTTGCTCCACAGTAGACTCAAATCGCATCCCCAAATCCCAAATCCCACATTAAACGAATTTCGATTTTTCAATCTCTCTGCCGTTTCTCAATGCATTTCTGCATCACTGACTTTCAAAACACACTTACTTCCCTACGTTGACAGAAACTAAACAAAAAGGCTTTCTTTAATCGTCTCTTGTCACGGCCATATAAACAATTGTCTGATTGGATCTCCGTTTTAACCAATAAAAATTCTCCACATAAGTGTTCTCACGCCTCTGTCTGGTGGGTTGCCCCTGAGGGGGGGGGGGAAGGAGGAGGAGGGGGCAGGGGGAAGGAGGGGGCAGGGGGCAGGAGGGGGCAGGAGGGGGGGCAGGGAGGTTGGGGTCCTGATAAAAAAATAACTCCAGATTTTAGATCTCCAGAGGTTGGCATCTCTGCGAAGAGTAGTCTGGCTCGTCACGCAATCTTTACTCCCAAATGAAAGTATGCTTGGGAGGCAAAAGATGAAGTCGGTACTGTGTACGCGTAAATCAGGACATGTACTATAACAGTTGTTTTCTTGGTCGAATGCTGTTTCCAGACAGACCCGAGCGACACTGAGATGAACAAAAAGTTGTATCAATCGCAACAGAATATTTATTTGTGAATAAGTAAATAGATCCCTGTCAAAATGAACAAAATCTTGCTTCTTGTAAACCAAGAGTTCCTCTCCATTAATTTGTTCTCTGAGCCAAATTGACCGGTAGAAGCAGAATAATGTGACAAGATTTCATTCCCTCACCTTCAAACTCCATTACTCCAGCCACGCTGGAATAAATGTCAGCTAACATATCTCACGTGACAATTATGCAAGTGGCAAGTATGGCGGGAAACATTATTTCCACCATTCCCATGTCGAACTTCAATTCATGTTGTCAGCTTATCGCTATTTTGTTGCGCTATGCTTTTTTCACAGTGTTTTGTATTCAGTCCACATTTTGTGGCCGGTCCACAGCCTTCAGTCTGCGTTTTATACCTGGTCTGCATTTTATATCCAGCCCGCAGTCCGCCTTTTATTCCTTATACCCGGTCCGAAGTCTGCAGTCTGTGTTTTATACTGACCGAAAAATTAATATATCGGTAGACTAGACAGCCTGCTAAAATGGCAATTTCATAAAACAAAAGATTTTAACTATGTGCAAAATAAAATTGTATGGGAAAAACACTTATCAGTGCACTTATCATTGTACGAGAATTTGACAGCATAACAATATTAATGTTCAACTGAAATATGCAAATTCACTTTGGGTTGTCCTATAAGTACCCAAGGTGTTTACTAGACAAAACACCTTCAGCAAGACTTGTTGAAAACTTATCAAGATAATGAGTTCAATTAAGTACAGGGCATTTTATTTTGACTTGCAAACATTTAATAAGGAAAACAAATGGCACTTGAAGGGTCATTTTGGGTATGTGTATGATGAACCCTGGTGAAAAGCTTTTAAGGATCTTCAAAGATCTTAACAAGGGTCCTCAGAAATCTTTGCTAAGATCTTCAAGGATCTTTGAGGATCCTCAAAAAATCTTGCCAAGATATTTAAAGATCTTTATGGATCCTTGCCAAGATCATTAGAGATCTTTTAAAAATTGCTCTTAAGATCCTTAAAGATCCTTATAGAATCCTCTCAGGATCCTTGAAGATCTTCAAGGATCTTTGCTAAGATCGTTGTACTTGTTTCACAAAGATCTTTGAAGATCCTTCCAAGATACTTCAAAGATCTTCAAAGGATCCTCATCCTAGAGGATCTTTTGCCGGATCTTGAAAGATCTTTAAAGGACCCTCAAAGATGCTGTGAGGTTTTCACCAGGGAATTTCCCAAGACTAGAAGATTTAACAGACTGATGTGGGTGCTATCTCATCACACCATAAAGAGATTTGTAATTTACTTTTCGCCTTCTTATATTGCCTTCCTTGTTGGCACTTAACGATAGCAAAAACTAGTGTAAAACTATTGAGATACATGTAATATGTGTACAAGGGCTGGCTACGCATTAGTGTGGGCAGGTTGGGAAAAAGATGTACAGCTTTGTTAGGAATGCATATGGCCTTGTGCAATATGATTTTAGAGGAGGTTTAAGGGAGTTTTATTTCCAACCAGGAAAGCAAATACAAACAACATATTACAGATGTAGATAAATTTTCTTTGCAATGTTGTAGCTTTGTCTGAATTTCACCTTTTGAGTGCAAATCAAGAATCTGAAGAGACAATAATTATGATAAAACACTTATGGACATAGTCAGATCGGGTTGGATGGAAAAATATTGGGGTCTTTTTCCTTACACACAGATCTTGCTGTGTTCAGTCCATACACCATGACCTTGAGCTAAATATTTTCCCTATCCAGCCCTCCCACTCAGTCAGTAAGTACATATCACAACTGTATAAACTTACATCTGTTTTCTTATGTTGTTCTGTGTCTCTTCACTGTAAGCCCTTCTGTCTCCTTCAATGATGCGATACTGGCGTTGAAGTTTCGCTAACTCCTGTTCAGCTGTATTTTATGAAAACATTAAGTTGAGAATGCAAGGATTTTAGCCCAGAGTGAAGTTTTCATAATGCATGTAGATTGTGGATGACTACCAACAAGCTAACCCCAAGAGGCACAAGTCAAGAACTCTACCAAAACAATGGCAGACCTTTTCCAAGGGTAAAGGGTAAAGAGTGAACAGCAGAGCGTAAAGGGGAGCACATAAAGGGTAGTGGGTAGCACTTAACATGCAAGGAAACAAATTAGCCCTTGGAGCTTGTAGCCTTGAACCCAGGCTCCCTGCCCTTTCCTCCCTAGTAGTCCAGACCTTGGGATCAAGGTTGCATAATTATCCACTGGGCTTTAAGCATGTGCAATTTTTTGCCTAATGCAAAGGCGCAAGGGTTCCATGACTCTGCTGTTTAGAAAGAAACATCTGTCACACTCTGCTGTACATGTAATGAAATAGGTACTGAATTGTAATGTAATGATGAAAATGCATATTTTAATATTTTGATGAAAATAACAATAAATGATATTTTCTCAGCCCCTGACGATGCTGTGGATCAGCAAAAGCTTGGTACATTAACCCAACTACAGACAGTACCTTAAGGCCTCAATCGAAGCACTATTACAAGGATGCATGTACCTATCTATACACAGGGTTTGTATTAGAGGCCAGGACCCGACTGCTGGTACCCGACTACTTTGAAGTGAGTACCCAGTTTCTTTTAGGTACAAAATTGAAAAATATCCACATCAATTCACATAGGGTACCTGGGTACTCAACATCTGATACCCTTGTACCTAAAAAATTAATGAAAACCCTGTATACACATATACTATAGGCTTTTCAGACCCAAACAATGAACCATCATATACATGTACCTAGTCCATCAACCTCTGCCTCACTTCCCTCAGATCTTCTACTGTGAACCCGTTGCATGTTAAATGTGAAATCCCTGTGAACTAAACATGTACAGATCACAATGAATTGTCATTGTCACTTGAACCATACTTGAACAAGCATGCCTGTTACCAATGATTATCAACCATTTGGAGGCAGATGTTAAAAAATGGGACCCGCATATTATCCTGCTACATGTAAAGTAAGAAAAAAGTAATATTTGTTGGACAAAAAGTAGTTTAACATTATAATTATAGATATTGTGAATGACAGTTGCATAATTTTGTCAAGCCACAACCAAATTCACAGTAATAAATGGTGCCAGGATTCTCAGATGGAACGTCTCTGGTGCTAAAAAATTAAGGCAATGTCATGAAAATTGTTTTCCTCCATCTTCTTTTAAACTACTGCCTCATGTCTTCTATAGACTTGTGACAGCTGACTGCAGGTTTAGCTAAGCATTTATCAAACTTTATCACTAAGAACTAAGACAGACTTTGTTATGATTAATAACTAAAATAGGGAAACCCAACCTGGAAGGCATACAGGCCAGTTTGAATACCAAAGGCTCCAGCTACTGCAGTCCACAAAATGGATTTTGAAAATGGATTTGGTGGATAGGTGTACATTGGAAAGATGGGAAGACCCATGCATGAACGGATTAAGAAACACGGCCGGGACGTATGGCTCACTCAAACACAATCATCCACTGTTTCAGAAAACAGTAATGTGACAGGGCAATATCCACTCTGGGATGAGGTCAAGTTTATTGACTGACGCCCACATTGGTACACATGTTGGGTCAAAGAGGGTATTCACATAATATCAGAATTCACCCTGACAACATAAACAGGGATAGCGGCAAATTCCAAAAATTCCAGAAGTGCAGATACCCACAATCAAACAACGCAATACCCACTTGGCACCAAGGTGGACTCATGAGGGAACCTGAATGACAAGAATCAAAATTTGCCAATCAACAACGGCCCAAGTGAGGATTGAAATGAAACAATCACCACCAACCATGGAGCTGCACTGTACTTATACTGATGCATAGCCAGTCGGCACCATTGCCTGATGAAGATCAGCAGTATAGCTGTCAAAATGGTGCGATCCATGATCCTATTCTAATACGATATGTCAAGTTTTCACATGTCCTTTAATTGTCGAAATAATAATGTTTCTGTTGGAGGTAATCAACTGACATCGATCAATTGAAGGAATGATCCTCACACTTCCAGCTTAGCAGAAGCATACAGATTGTGGATATGAATATAATGTAGTTTGTTATTATGATGACAAACACAGCAAACCTGTACAAGTATATAGAGTTAAAAACGCTGTTTATAAATTCTTACATTCAATGTTAAAAGAATTGAAATGGTGTCAAAATAAAATGAAAAGAATTTAAATAAAGATATGGTGTTAACAAAAGATGATGAAAAATATCTTGAAACAATAGATTCGTGCCATATTTGTAACAAACAATACGCAGATTCATGAAATGATTGTGAAGTGCGGGTTAGAAATAAATTGAAGAAGTGATCTTCACACTTTCTGGACAATTTAATCAATTGTCTCATAGGTGCACTTGAAAAATTCAAGTGACTTCAACAGGATTCAAACCCATGACCTCTGTGATGCTGGTGCAGTGCTCTTACCAACTGAGCTATGAAGCCACACAGTTGAGAGCAGGTCAATTTGTTGGGCTCATGCATGTTTTCCCGTGAAAGGAATGATGAATGAAAGAAATGGTTGTGAAGTGTGGTTTAGAAACACATTTTCATGACATTGATCAATGTACAATAATTGTAAATGCCCCACAGTAGGTTCTCACAAACCAATAATTGTTAGTACTTAAACAGCGCCCAAAGGTAGTGAACAACCTTTGCCATGGAAACCCAAACTATCCAGAAACTGCAAAATTTAACTCTTGCAAAAATTTCACAATGAATGGCACTCTATTCTGAATTAATTTTAGGCTGCATGAAACAACTTCCATCACATTAATTATTTTTATAAGCCGATATGAGACTTTCATTCTATCTGTCATCAGTCCTACATCACTATGGAGTACCATAAGAAGCGCACACGCATGTTTAATGAGCCATTTTTGAACACTTGGCTTCACAGCTGAACGATCTTCAGCATACTTGTATGTACTTGTTTTTCAAGAACCTTAATTTCTCCTCTTTGTTGTTGGAATTTGCACCCAAATTTTCTGCTCTTTGTCAATGGAATTTGGACTCTTTGTTGCTGGAATTTGCACACAAGGAAATTTGCGCTTCTCTTACCGCCATCCTGATGAGAAATGTCCTTACAAAGGGAATGGCAGCCTTAGACAAACCCCAGGAAAAAAAGGGACACAAAAAGTCAGTCAACAGGAAATGACTGACTCTTTGGAACGTATCAAACAATATGTACATGATTTTCCTTCACTTATCCCTAACCTGACAACCTACCTTAAAGAGAAATGTGATGATTTTAGGGCTGGCAACATTGCCAATTTCTGTCCCATTTGGCAAACGCTAACTTCTGACATTGAAATTTGAACTACTGTCAAAGGAGCTACAATCAAGTTCGATCCCATTCCTGATCCTGTAGCTTCAATCAATGTCAGTTTCTCTTTAGAATTAACCACCATCATTGACAATGAAATCGATAAGCTTTTAGCAAAGGGTATAAACAAAACCGCAACCCATGACAGCAATGAAATATTATCCAGTATCTTTGTCATGTAGTGTTAAAAAGTGTTGAATGCGTCCGTGCGTGTAAGTATTTGGGTAGGTGTTTATGTAAATCATGTAGTACAAGATTAAGTGAATCTTGTGATAAAGTGTGCTGTTACATTGTGAACGTGGCAATTCTACACTTGCCAGAGTTAATTTTTATCCAGACATTGACCTTATGGCCAGAAGGCTCAATGCACAATCCCCACACTACATTGCGTTCAAGCCTGACCCTGGGGCAGTTGCCATTGATGACAATACAAATTTTATGCCTTTCCACCTTTCAGTGTGATCGCAAAATTTACACAGGAAGTTCAGGAAGACAGAGCAACAGGGATTTGTGTCCACCCAGGCTGTCCAACCCAGGTACCTGTATGGTATCCTAAAGCCATAAAGATGTGCAAGCACAGTTCAATTCAACTGGGACTGAGGAAAAACATGCTACAACTTACAGGGAATCCAGACGAAAGCCACCCACTGCACAAATCACCACAACTCTTGGTCTGCCTATTATCAGACAACAACTCACCTTCTGACACAATTGACAATCTTTTGGCATTCTGGTGCCAAATAACAAGTAAGCAATATATAGTGTAATATCTACCTCTCCAAATGGCTATTACAC
>BLFK01000118.1:217068-219568 GCA_014634185.1 Astreopora myriophthalma | reverse complement strand
ATTGCAATATTCAGCACCATGTAATACCATTGCTGATATGAAATAACTGCCTACGGTTTACTCTACACCTTTACTGAGCACAATATAGCAGTATGCGGTACTATGCAACGGTATGACTGATATGATATAACCGCATACCATTCACAACATAGCATCACCGGCTTCAATAGAGTGACCTACTGGGTACGATATAACAGTGCAATGGGTATGTCACAACAGGTATGATATAATACCTCATGCAGTACAATCCAATTACATTTTTGTCCAGTATCATCCTCCATAGATAACTCCTATTCACCAGCTCCCCAGGTTGCAGATAGGGTAATGGCCTCTAGCTTTAGAAGTTAGCTGAATATTCAGTAAGCAGTGCTAGCCAAAATCACAGGTTGCCCCAGTTGCCAACCAAACAGGGCTACATGTACGGTGAAGACGTCGTCAGCGGGGTGTTGGATTAGGTGGAATGCAGAGTCTAACAGACTAGATTTCTGATTTTTTATCTAGCAGGTGTTTCGCAGAGGATCCATAAACCCACCAATTCCTAGTCAGTCAACTGGACCACAGGAAGAGTAGTGACCCTTGATGGCATATAGCTACTGAAACATCAATGCAAGCTTGACTTTAACTAACTGAAGGGTGTAATTCCTTCAAGATATGATTGCCTTATAATGACTTTGGTTTTAGTTTTACAACACTCAACTGAAAATGGCTTTAATGAAATTGAAATAGTACACGTACTTTTGCCATACAGTGTACAGTGAAGAAAGTGATCAGACATTTTCTTTAGTTGTCAAGGGCCAGTTACTTGGTGCAAGGTACAAGACTCTAATATTACTTGCAAAGTTGTATCCATGGTTACTGTATGTGTTCTCTGGTGTTAAATCTGCTTGTCCTTTCTGTTTTTTCTCAAAAGTGTAATATCCAGCTGAACAGAAAAATGTTCTCAGAGCTGGCTATACATGAACCAAGATCATTCAAGGTTGGTTATCAACATAGCAATGTTGGTTTTTGTTTGTTTTTTGTTTGTTTGTTGTTGTTGTTGTTGTTTTTGGTCTGTATCACAGGTTTCCCAAGTTGAGCTGTGTATTCCATCTGGTTGACTATTTCAACTACGGCATTGAGATTTGTTCACTCGTGCCACCTGCTCTTCATTTAGACACTGCTCAAGCACATATGTCTTTCACTGGGCTTGCTTGGTCCACATATATGTTACAGGTTAAGATTAACTTAAGGTAATTTTTTTTTCAACCTAGGTAAATTTATCATTAACCTAGATTATTTTTAATTAATCAGGGTAATTTTTTTTAACATTAACCTAGATTATTTTTAATTAATCAGGGTAACTTTTTTCTATCAACTGTCTAAAAAATGGATTTTCCTCTTCAGGGCATGTGGTTAAAATAGTAGGGGAGTGGGTTGGTTGGGGCTCTCAAAATGAAGTAGACAACAAAATCTGCTTCCTACCACCTTCTTTCCCCTCCTGTTCCTCCTTGTCTCACCCCTACTTCCTATGTACCCCCTATGTAGCCATGTCACATGTAACAACTGCCCCACATACATTTTGGATTGCCGTCATCCAACATGTGGAGCTAAACGCTCCAACATGTTGGCCAACAGTGTTGGAACGTTTAGCCAGGGCTTTACGCATGTTCAAATTGATTTAACTGACTTCCGAATTGTCAGCTTGCAAACAAGCCGTGCACTACAAATGGCAGTAACATCCTTTGTGTGCAATTTATTGTCACAAAAAAAAAAAAAACTCAAGACATTTTGGTTATTAAGTGACCTATTCCTCTGTAGTATTCTACCTATGTTTTAACTTTAATGCATTAGTAGAAAGAAAATTCATGTAATATGGCTTACCCCATAAGAAAACAACCCTAAGCTTGCATGAAAGCTAACCGTCTTAATTCAATTAGGTGCTTAACCCTAATAAATAACTCTGGTCACCTTTGTCCAATTGTTGACATTGTTTTTCACCAAAACCCCAACCAAACCCCTCAAATCAGTAAGTTGAGTTTAAAAGACGATATAAAAGAAAAGGGAAAAAATTACGTAGCTTGAAAATACATGTAACCTGAAAATAAGTTTAACCTGTAACATGTACAAAGCAAAATGCCTGAGGTAGTGTCTGAGTGTTCGACAAGAGACTTCTGCATAGTTGTTGAGGTTATTCAACTTTATCTCAAAACTAATGCAAAATATGCAGTCTCTCGAAGTTATTTTACCAGAAATAGAAGGAGCATCTGGAAATGGCATTCAAACCTTCACAAAATCTCACTGTAATTGTACATTTGGTTTCATCTCTTAACTGGAACAGTCTCGGCTTATATTCAGCTCTAGCTGCAATTCTATGATAACTGCCAATACAGTTATGACCAAATTCTTGTTATGTGCCTGGAAGGTAGTCTCAAAGATCCCAAACGGCTGTGAAGGAGACTACCTGTTACGGTGATCAGGGTTCGTACGGGTCATGCAAAACCTGGAAAGTCATGGAATTTAA
>BLFK01000118.1:196443-208068 GCA_014634185.1 Astreopora myriophthalma | reverse complement strand
GAGCATAACAGTTTGTTTGTTTGCTTGTTTTTTTTTTCATTTATAGCCTTCGAACACCTGAGGTGAACCTCATCTGTGTTTTAGTTTGAGAGAAAAGAAAAAAGACACTAGTTTGCATTTCAACTTACTTCTATTCTCGAAATAGACTAAATACGCGCGAATCGTGCAAAAACAGAAGCGCTCGAAATGATAACATTGTAAGAGAAGTCATTACAACTTGTATTATTGACCCGTTTCGAGACCTGGACAAGTTTGCCGCTTCTTTGAAGCGTGAGATATACAATGCTAAAGAGTTTTCGCAATATTTTGTCTCTGTGGATGAAATGTATTCAATAGACTTTTAACAAGGGATGCAAAGTGATTTGTTGTTGTTGTTGTTGTTTCTCCGTTGCATAAAATAGTTTATGATTTTGTACTAAGCAAACGCTGGGCTCACATCCCGTAAGCAAATTAAATATTCCAGTTGCATCTCGCTTAAAAAAGAATAGCTATTCAACGGGCAGTGAACTGTGACAACTTCATATAAACAAAAATATTACGAAACAGCTGAAAACACAGCGCTTATAGCTCAAGCCAGGATATTCCCGAGGTTTTTTTCTTGACCGCTCTTTTTATTTTGTTTTTTCATTGGTTTTTGGTGAGGTCATCTTGTTTGTTTCTGATTGGTTTGTAGCCTTCAATTATGTCTTTACTCCGCTGTAACCTCTCATTTACTCTTCACCTCCAGAGCAGGACAGAGCTCTACTCGAAGCCAGAGCTCCAGTCACCGCCAAAATTATACACACACACACACTATTGTATGCGCCACACAATCGTTACACGCGCGCGCGCTCTCAAAACCTTACAAAATAATACTTTTCCCCGGCAAACTTGTTGTTTCACGTTGAGCTAGGGTTGTGCTCCAAGATGCCCCGTTGTTTTGTAATTCATGCACGTCTTGTCTCTCTCTCTCTTTTTTTTTTCCCGCCCAAATTTGCACGTGTTGGTTCACGAGTCGGCTAGGGTTGTGCTCCAACATGCCCCCTTGTTTTGTAATTTATGCACGCCCCCTTTTTGACATGCTAATTGATGACGTCATTTGATGACTACCTGTCAAAATGGGTCTGAAGGGGCCGATATAACTACTTACGTAGTTTGCTTTCAATTTAGTAACTCCAACTGAAGTGAAACTCGAAATTTCTCGTATACCGAATAACAAATCTCATGGCTTATATTCATGTCCAACGCAGATATTGAAGTGGTTGTCGATTGCTATCAACAATACTCTTGCAGAAATCATAAATCTATCTATTTCGACCGGAGTATACCCGAATAAGTTAAAGATGGCAAAGATCGTTCCTATTTTTAAAACAGATGATAATACTGATCCAAGTAATTATAGGCCAATCTCTCTGCTATCCAATTTTAACAGAATCTTTGAAAAATTCATTTTCAAGAGAATGGAATCTTTTATTGAACAACATAATCTGCTTTCCCCATTTCAATATGGCTTCCGTAAAACACTTTCAACTCAGCATGCAATCCTGGATATTGTGAGCACCATACAGACAAACATGGACAAACGCTTATTCTCGTGTGGAGTTTTTATTGACCTAAAGAAAGCTTTTGACACTGTAGATCATAAAATTCTACTACATAAGCTAGATCACTATGGTTTCGGTGGTGTCATCAATAAATGGTTTTCTTCTTACCTACAAGGCCGAACAGAAACAACTCAAACTGATTCGTATATATCTGCTAGAAATGGTATTATCTGTGGTGTACCGCAAGGCTCCGTCTTAGGCCCACTACTTTTTCTAATCTATATTAACGATATTCATGCAAGAATGCTCTGAAAAGCTTAAGTTTTTTCTGTTTGCTGACGACACGAATATCCTATATGCTGACAAAAATCTTAGGTCATTGGAGTTAATTGTAAACCAGGAGCTCTGCAAATTGTATTATTGGCTAACGGCTAATAAATTGACCCTGAATGTAAATGATAATGATAATGATAATGATATCGCATTTATATAGCGCATTTTCTATGGAGATATTCAAATGCGCTTTACAACACTTTGTGGGGGACTTTGCCAGACTGCTTTATGGTGCAGTTCACAATCTTAAATCTAATAACGAGTAGAATTCACAGGTGCCCCCAGAACAGAATGAGTGATAAGGTCAGACCACAACACCGGGTACAGCTTGCCCTACTCGTTGCGAATAGTGTGTGGGTTCTTTAACGTCCCACAGAGTTAATGAACAAGGGCTGTGAGACGGGACCTCCGGCTTATCGTCCTTATTCGAGAAGACTAGAAAGTCTAACCATATGCAGATGTAATTACAAAGGCAGCACTTTCTCCTCAGTTATTTAAAGGCCCTGAGTGTTGGTCCGGTCAGGGTTCGAACCACGACCTCCCGCATGAAAGTCCAAAATAAAACAAATTTTGTGATATTTTCTCCTGCTCAAACAAAACTTACCTATCAACCTAAAATTATGATATTTGATAACGAGCAGAATAAAAATGTAGCTTTAGAATGTAAGGAATTTATAAAATACCTATGGATACTAATTGATAATAATTTAACTTGGAAACATCATATTGATCATATAACAATTAAAATTAGTCGAACTATAGGTCTAATATCTAAACTGCGGCATCTTGTTCCAAAACACACTCTTATAAATATCTATCGATCTCTTGTTGCGCCTTATTTAAACTATGGGCTGATAGTTTGGGGCCAGGCGCGTAAATCATATCTTGATAAGCTTCTCAAGATGCAAAAACGAGCTGTACGATTTATTTATTTTTCTGACCGCAATCAGCATGCAATTCCTCTATTCTCCGATGCCGGTATTTTACCGCTACAGTTTTCTTATTATGAACTTACAGCTAACCTGATGTTTGATATTAGAAACAGAAATGCACCTAGAAATATTCGAGACCTGTTTCAAGATATTCCCAATATTCACCCCTATAATACCCGATCCTCTGCTTCGCTCAACTTCTACACACAAAGCTCTAGGCTCTCTATTCAATTGAACTCGTTTTCTAGAATTGGAACAAAAATTTGGAACGAGATGCCTCTTACACTAAGGAATCTTTCAAAACATGACTTTAAAGAAAAATTAAAAGAGTACTTTTCGATATTCTGTCCTCGGAAGACTCCTGTCTCGACATACGAAACATCATTCAAAAGGTCAAATCTTCTTAAGCTTATGTATTCTCAGAATAATAAGTATAGCCTTTATTGTATTATTAGAGTATTTTTGTAGTATCTTTGTTTCTATACCTACTTTTAGTTAACTTCCTATTTCTGTAAACTTGTATACCTACTTTTTTAGGTAAGACATGACCCACCTAGATTAGCTAGCTACCTGCGAGCATGTCCAATTTGTTAAAATACTTATTAGAATAAAGAATAAAGAATGTGGATGTGGATGTGGATGTAGGAAGATAAACTGGAAAGGGATGTAATTGAAAGTGGCAAAGCATTCCAGGTTTTTGGTCCTTGATAGAGTATAGTGAACTGCTTAATGTTTGTCCCGCACTTATGGGGCCAAAGAAGAGATGAAGCTCTGGTGTCATAATTGTGTATTTGATTATTTGTGAAGAATAGATTTTTGAAAGGCAAGGTAATAAATGGTGGTGGCATACAAACCTAAATTTTACGATATAGAGAGAATTTACCTTAAAAATATCTCGGATTTTCAATTCAGCAAATAGGAGGGCAGAAGGCGCGCGGAATTCTGAATTCGTTATGGCTCGCACAGCTCGGTTTTGACAAAGAAATATGCGATTTAAGTTCGTGACATATGTGTAAGACCAGACTACTGTACAGTAAGTTAAATAGGGATAGATTAAAGTATAATACAAAGATGTTTATGTTTTGGTTGAGAGAAGAAGCCAGACCTATACATAATACCAAAGGATTTAGCAATTTTTTTTACAAATATAGCCAATGTGATATTTCCATGTAATAGCTTCATCAAGATAGACACCTAAGAACTTCACTTCTGTTAGTTGTTCAAGTGGCACATTATCAAATAAAATAGAGGAGCTCATATGGATTACTTTTTGTTTCGAATTAAATATGACATAATTAGTTTTCTTTATGTTGACAGACAGTTTCTTGGATTTCATCCATAAGCTGACATTAGTCAATTCGTTATTCATTACAGAAATAACACGTCTAGGGTCAGAGTCGACTCGGCCAGTTTCGTGGCGTTTGGGAGATCATTAATGTAAAAAACAAAAAATAGTGGTATTAAGATGGAGCCCTGAGGCACTCCGCATCTAATTATCTGGTCGGAAGAACGATGGGGCGTAAACGAATGAACGGAACACATCATTTAGCATAGCAGGATGTTTCTGCTTAAATAAGCTTCTCTTTTTTTAACAGTAATTCATCAAATTTTTGTGATTCTCATTTTTTTTAGTTTATGTAATAAAAATGTCAGTTAATAGATGGAAAGAGTTCGCAAAGAATAAGGCCAATGTTGAAAAACAGACAAGTGAAATTTCGAATTCTTGTAAGAATGAAAAAAATCACAAAGGAATTTGGTAAGATTGTGCAGTTATTTGAACCAGTTACAAAACAACTGGAAAAAGTGGGTAAATGATGACCTGAAAAACCAGGTATAAAACCTGAAAATAATAATAATAATAACAGTCGCAATCGCAATCGTCATCGTCGTCGTCGTCATCGTCAATTTCTCCCTTATTATGCACTGCTGTAGATAATAAGAGAGAAACACTGGTTTATATCTTAAAAACACTGTAAAAAGTTGGGTTAAAGTAAACCAAGAGATAAGGTTAACAGTAAAGGTTCACTATTTTAGGGTATACATTTGGTTGAAATGGATGCAATTAATGATGATATTGTGGCTGGACTACCTGTTCATGAAGTTAAGAAAAAGTATAGAAAAAAAAAAGAAATTGGTCCAATAAAAACTGGAGCCTGGCCTAAAGAGAAACCAAGAACTAAAAGAAAAAGAAAAAAAGAAGGATCAGGCATAAACAAGTCATTTGATGCTGTTCTTGATTTGTTGCAGTTCGACCTGTTGAAGCCGGAAACACTTCTAAAAAACTTAAGGCCTCCATTCATTCAGTTTTAAATGCTTTAAAAGGAGGAAGTGTTATCGATGAAACTGTAAAAAAATTATGACAAAATATAAAATATGAACATTTTTAGAGATTCTAATGTAGCAAAAGCTAATCTATCACATTTTGGACCACAAAAATCTCATGATCTTGTCATTCATTTCAACCAAGACATTGTTTTTAATAAAAATAAAAAGTATTAATGTACATGGATGAATTGATAACAATTTTTTCTTTAGGGTATAATATCAGGCAAGTATATAATAATCACAAACTAAAGTGGAAGAAAACGTCTGAATCAGCTTGGAAAACAATTACATTGCCAGATGGTATGTATGATTATTCTGCCATTAACCTATTCTTACACGCTTATATGAGCCTATTAGATACTATTAACAAAGATAGTGGGATAGCGGTGATATTATTCGTCTCTTATGACAGACCAATATACAGAACAGGTGTATTGCTTTACCCAGATTATGAAGTGCATGTTACACATGGTGAATTTGCCACCATTTTAAGATTTAATAAGAAGAGACTACAAATCACAAACAACTTATCCTATAATATTCCAGACATGGAAGAGGAGTTGATTTGGTATATATTCATTGTGATTTAATTACAAGAGAAGTAAATAACGTGAGAGCTGATGTAATATACGCACTGCCTACTGCAAATGTTATTGTTAGTTTTCCATTTGGAAAGGAGTCAAAAAAATTAAAACGGTTTCCAGTTAATAAGAACCAGATTCAGTGCATTTAGAGTACATGTGAATGATGGAAGATAGAACATTTTGGATATGAACGGGAAAAAAAAAAGGAGCTTAGAGAATACATTCTCGATACACGCCCTATTTCAGGGGCTATTCGTGTCGGGTTGTTTTTAGCTCACTTCCCAGTGTCCGAAATCCCGCGTGGGCAGGTAATATCCATGCGCGTACAGAGATGGAAGTACACGCGTGGAGGAGCTATGGTCGAGGGTCGATTATGATGAGAGCTTTAAACGTGGGATTCTTAAGGAATTGATAAATTATAGATGTTGTTAAGATGATTATAATACAGGTGTTCAGCTTCAGTCAACTTATTTTGAAAATTTATATTCAGTAGTTTATATTGACCTCAGGGAAAATAAATTGAACACATATAAATGACAACATATATGTCGCGTTCTCAGCGAAGTGTCAACCATAATGTTATTATTTAATGGTGAAAAACTAAAAAATAATAAACAATACAATAAATAACGAAAGACTAAATGAAAACTTTGCAAAATAATACACAAATACTTACACAGAAGGTCCCGAATGACTAACGAAAAACACGAACCAGGCGCGTAGGAGGGTGGGTTCGAGGGGTTCGAACGAACCCCCTTTGAAGATCAATAATGGCGGAAAGGTTCCTGTGGTCGAAATACATCAACCAAAGAAAAATAGAGATATAAACCCGTTCTTTAGGCCTTATGTCTTACCCTCAGTAAAAATAAAAATTGTCAAGAACCCTTGGAGATTCAAAATTTTAAGGACGTTTCATTTTTGCGGTAAAACTGCATACCACCGAATAGCTATCAGAACTTGACAGGGTGCGGAACGTGCATTGAACTTTCTTAAACAATTATGCCGTCGAAATGATGTATATAGCTTAAAAAGGTGCTGTAAAACAAAGTTGTGATTTGCCTAAAATGGGTCTCAAAATGCAGGACATGAGGTTTCTGGGAACCTAGATTTTCAAAAATTTCCGGGGGAGCATGCCCCCCGACCCCCTTAGTAAGAGCGCCTCCGGCGCTCAGCAAGATTTGGGGCTAAACGAACACCCCTATCGAAACCTTAGCTACGCGCCTGCGAACCGACAAACCACATAACCGAAACAACATAACAAAAATGCCGCCGAAGCGTGAAAAACTGAATCGTTAATTTCTTAGGTCAACTGTCCGGGTCCTGGGAAAAAACTAGGTGGACCGAAGCGAACTGGCTAGTCCCAGGACCCGTCTAAACATAACGCAACGACTGTCACAATATAAATATATCTTAAAAAAAAAAGGTATAGTATTATGCCTTAAAAATGAAAAGTTTCGAGGCAACCATTTAATAAAGACAGATCAATGAAATTAAAAAATCAATTGCCCACGGGACTGGTACTGATGAAATGATATGTGAAATCAAATGAAGCTATGATCCTCGCAGTTATGAACACAATTTAAGCAATTGCATATAGAAGCCTGAAAATTCAGGACTTCAACGGGGTTTGAACCCGCGACCTCGCAATGCCGGTGCGACGCTCTAACCAAATGAACTATGAAGCCACTGATGTTGGGAGCTGGTCATTTGTGGGTTCACATGTTCCCGTGATGAATGAATGAACGGATGAAATGAATCATATATGAAATCAAATGAAGCTATGATCCTCCCAGTTATGAACGCAACTTAAGCCTGAAAAAAGGGTATTGAGTATTTTGACAGTTTTGGTCTACCCTCCATTAGAATGGGAAAAATATATAAGAAAAAAGGCTACAATTGTTTTTGCGAACGACTTCAATTACAGGACATATTAAGCGTTAGATGTGGATAGTATTGCTCACTTTTTTGTTAATGAACGAAATAGAGGAACTAGTTATTCCACTATATTAAAAATTTTTCAGAAAGGCACCGCGTAGAGAAAGTGAAATTACACAGAGTTGGTCACGTGATTTCAGAACGCGGGGAATCATGGCGTGATCTTGGAATTAAGCATTACGTTAGACACATGTGGAAAATTTTGTGTAACCATTTGATTGGTTAAAACAGAGCAGGTGCTCACTGTATTAATGTTTAAGAACCCACGTGTTAAAGTCTAGTCTATACGTTAATTTCCAGTGCGCACCTGTTTGGTTATTAATTATTAAACAGAAACTAGCGTGATTTTATCAAAATATTTATCAGATCGTGGTAAATTCTGATAAAAAGTATCAGCTTGATACAAATTCTGATAAGATTTGCTTCATCTTAAAATAAATGGAAAGTTTTTGCAAAATTGTTTATTATTAGAAGATAAAATTAATAGAATAGAAAGCATGATCCAGAAAAGAAATATTATGATAATATACTTTCATTTTTGTTACTTCATCATTCATATGATGATTTTATTAAAAATCTTGATACTGCTTTAGAAGAAGGTATAAAAACAATTGAGTGTGAAGCAATGGCTTGTGAAGGCTTAGATTCAACAAGTAAAAAAATAAACTAAAAAAAATCATATTGCGTTAAGCAGAAAAAACAACTTGAATGTGCACAACCGGCAGGCTATAAAACTGCTAAAAAATAGTGGATTGATGTTTTACTGTACCTGTGCAGAGCGCGGAATTACAAAAAAAAAACAATTGTTAAGAAACAGGGAAACTGAGTGAGCCCTCACAAGCTGGGGGCAGTGTGAATCCATTAAATGTATCAAGAACAGGTGAAAAAGTTGTACGCAAAATAATACCACATACTGATCATGTAGTTTGTAGATACTGGTCAGGCGATATTGTAAAGGGTGCTTTCAGTAGTCCAAGTGGTAAAGATCCAAAAATGCTGGGTAAGAGATAAAGCTTACGAATATTTTTTAAAATGGTAAAACACTAGTAGTTCCTCTTCATATGGGTGGGAAGTAATGGAAATTTTTACTTTGAAGATGGGCGAAAATACGAAGGAGCTTTTGACATACATAAATTAATTGGGAAACTAACAAAACCTAAGAAAGGCTGGACATTACCATTGCATAACTATACAGCCCCTACAACCCTTTAGAAAAACAATTAAAGTATGATCCTAATACTGGTGAAATATACGAAATTTTAAAAAGAGACGCGTAATTTCAAACGGAATTGATCGAATTTGGCCCTCATGCTTTATCATAGCTCACATGCTTTTCTTAAACACGTGAGCTATACAAAATTGTCCTGCAGGGTGGGGGGCTCAAGGTCAAAAAATGTTGCAGTATTGTTGCCATATAAGCAAGTCAAAGCGTTTTGCAGAAGTGCACAAACAATATACATCTTTCCAATGCTGCTCATCCCTATCTTGAGATTCTTTTTAAAATCCATGAACTTGAAATATTCTATAATTTCCCAAAAAGCCACTCTACAGACACTCTTACAGAACTCATTGAACTGTTGTATGCTTCCATTAAGGGAGTAAGGTGGGGGTTCCGGAAGGGCCCCTGAAGATGGACTCTGAGAGGGTACGCTCGGTCGCCACACAAAAACATTGGTAATCCAGTTGTTGAGTAGGCATAAGCTTCCAGGTCGCGAAGAAGCCTGGAATCATGTAACATTCCTGCGTCGTGCCTCTTACCCTCTAAAGTAAAGAAGAAAAAGAAAAACGATGGTGATTACTATATTGATTAAGCTGTAGCTTCCTAATTTTAATATAAAGCAACAGAAGTCAAATTGGTAATCTTTTATTCTTATTTTCACTCCAAACTAGTAAGGGGTTTCATTTTTTTTATATACAGAGGTAAAGTTGACTAATTCTGCTTGATATTTTAGCGATGTCCACTAAAAGGCTACATTAAGTAATCATGTCTATTTATGCTGGCCCTATTTCCCAGACAGTGTTAAAGTTGATGTCATATTGTTCCATGAAACTTACCCACTGGCCCAAACATGTTGGCAATGAGTCCATTAGGTATGGCAACCGACTGGAACTTGAGAGCATGCACTCTCTTGTGCCCATTGTAAACAATTCTCTGCATGTCCCCCGGTTTGGTGATCTGTGCCGTCCACAAAGCCAACACAGTTGTCTAGGGGTGCTCCTAGCATACTGTTCAAGCAGTGTAGGATTCAGGATAGTGGGATTCCTCTGAGTGATTCGGTGCCCATGCAAGTCATAGATAAAATCCATGACTCGGTTTGTGATCATACACAGCTCAGGAACAGGTCTTCCTAAACGCGCGATCATATCACTATAACGACAAGGGTAGGCTAGCCGTCTTAAGGTATCAGCCACCCTTCAGGACCGCCCGCGCGGGGATCGCTGAAGCGTCAGTTGTTTTTATAAAAACCCCTATAAACCATATATTTTTTAAAAGCTTAATAATTTCAGATTATGGATTTGAACTAACAAAAACTATTGACTTAAATGTGTTTCGAAATTGGAACGCTTTGTGTAAAAGTACACGTCTCTATAAATCATGTTCCACTCCCGCCGGAAATAAACGGAAGAAAACAATTAACACCGCATTCGCTTCTCAACACGTTCCAATAAAAACCGTGTCTCAGATTTTTGACAAGTGCGTTTGTTTCTCTTTTATTAGCAAATGAAGTTGGGAAAGGCAATTAGTCAACACTCCCTGTGGAAAAAAAGCTCTAGCTTTAAAATCAAAAGGAGTATTAAAATTCGCAGACACGGTTTTATAGTGGAACGTGTTGAGAAGCAAATGCGGTGTTTTCTTGGCTGATACCTTAACAGCATGCACAGTCCTTCTACTCCATCGCATACAGCCTTCTGTTGGCATTTAAATGTGGTTGGAATCCCCAGAACCTCTCGAAGCATGGGAAGATCTCTTTTCGCTGCGCGAAACTCTGCCTTACACTCGGCTTCATCCATGTTTTCGAGATTGAACGATCTATAGCTGTCCCAGGGAAAATCTGGATTCCTTGACCGGTTGTTTTCCCAGAGAATGAGAAATTTATTATCGGAGAATAATTTTTCAGCATAATACAGCAGTGTTAACTCTCTCATTTCTTTAAAAGAAGTCATTTTTTTCTTTCGAAAGCCAAGCCGTCGCTGACAGAATGAACTTGCCGCTTAATCATTTGAATTTGGCGGGAGGCGACGGTGACATCGGTCCCAGCTTCCCTATGCCACTCCAGTCGCCGTCGCGCCGCAAACGTCCTTTGCTAATCCCGCGAAGGCCCGCCACGCCAGCAAGAGGAGCGCCAACAACAATGCCAGCACCAGAGAGAGCAGCAGGAAGAGCAGCTGAGGAAAGAGTAGTGGCAGCAGACCCGCAGCCGGTTTTGCTGTAGTGGGCAGCCCTGGGGGCTTTTTTGTATTTTTTCGCCCCTTTTCAGCAGAGGGTTATTTCATGGTCCATCTGCTCGTGCATTTTAGTAATTTCATTAAGCCGAAAGTTGTCCGGCGTGTGCTCTAGATCAGGGTAGATTGAAGGTGGTGCACGTGGTATCAAATTGTCAGAGGCCATGTATGTAGGTCTACTCTGGGACCTAAAGTGGCCGTATTTTGGGGCGACTTAAAGCGATTTAAGGCGACTTTAGGAAAATTTCCTCAAAATGTTATGCGATTTAAAGTGCTACTGCGACGAAAATCGAAGGTTTATTTTCCGCGACTTTTTCATCCTAAGTTGAAGTTTGGACCCAAAAGGTTAGAAAAAATTGTATCTCCGACTGACCTGATGAAGATAAACCTTTCTAAACGCTGCCTGAAACTGTGCAAATTACGTCCGCCATTGCTCAAACATCAGTAGTCGAGCCCACAATTTCTGTCAAGCGGAGTTCTCTTTGTGACGTCATCTTATCCCTTGGTGAAATCTTCAGGCTGACATTTGTAGCAAACAGACCACGAGAA
>BLFK01000118.1:188517-193349 GCA_014634185.1 Astreopora myriophthalma | reverse complement strand
TTTTAGTATCTAGATCTAGTTTTGTCGGGCCTATTGCACCAGTCCGGATCGGCGATTCTTTCGTTAATCAAGTTAACAAATCCCGCTTACTTGGCACTGTGGTGGACAATAAGCTGAGCTGGACACCTCACTTGATGGATCTAAAGAAGCGCTTTGCCATAAAGTTAGCCTTGCTAAAGAGGTGCAAATTCTTGCCTAAGAATGTTTTAGAAGCATTTTATCTTACTGTAATTCTACCGACTGTCACCTATGGGTTACCTTTGTGGGGACGCTGTAGTAATAAGGAACTGTTTAATTCAGTAGAAAAGCTACACAGTACAGCTGCGAAGATAATTTTTAATTTAGGATCAGACACCCCGCATACAGAGGCCTTAAAGATAGCGAATTGGCATCCACTCTGCTACAAATATAAGATTGCATTGGTAAAACTGATACACAAGGCTCACTGGGAAAATCTGCCTTTGCCATTATGTGACAATATAATCTGTAGACGAACATCGAAATATCCGTCTAGGACACCTGACTCTGTCTGTGTACCTCGCTTCAATTCAAGATTTGTCCATTTTTCGATTAGATATAGAGGTGCGGCTCTATGGAATAACACCTTGGCCAACGATCATTCAATTGTAAACGCGAGTTGTAAAACTTTGTCAACCAAGTTGAAAGATAATGCAAGTTTCTTAAATTTTAATTTTTATGCTACGTCAATTTCTACTACAGATTTTAGTGATCATGATTATGTATACTTTTAATTGACATGTATCGTATCTTACATATACAATCGTAATTAGTTTAGGTGTATAATAGTATGAAATTTAAGGGAATCTTATCTTATTTGTAAATACACGACCCCATAAGCTTACAGCTTTAAACATTATCGTGTTTAAAAAGAGACTAAAGCAAACAAGAATAAAGCGTCGAAGAGGGATATCATAGTCGGAGGGTCGTGGATGACAAGGAGTTGCTGGCCAGGAACAGTGAGAGAATCCCAAAGAACACTAAAAAAGTAAACTTCTGGTGTTTGAATGTCTGGAATGAGGGGGCAGCCGAACGAAATGCGTTGCCTCCGAATTCTGCTGACCTGTTTGCCCTAGTGCCCTCAGCCGAAGTGCTACATACAGTTTGTGATTTCGAACTGTGCTTTTGGCTTGGCAAATTTGTGTACGAGGTTCGCAAGAAAGGTGGTGACCTGTATCCTCCAAAGACTTTGTATCAAATGTGCGTGGAGATCCAACGGCATCTACGAGATAATGGTTTGGCAGCACTCGAAATTTTCAAAAGTCCTTATTACAAGCTCTTCCAGGATGCTATTGACTCGGAAAAGTAAAGGCTTACCAGAAAGGGTGTCGGGGTAGTAAGGAAACAGGCTGAACCAATCGCGCCACACGAGGAGGAAGTTATGTGGGAGAAGGGCGTGTTAGGAGATCAGGATCCAAAAAGCCTTCTTCACACTCTATAGTGTTTTTGTTTGGAAAATTTTTTGCCTTGAGAAGTGGTGAAGAGCATAGGAACTTGACATTTGAACAGCTGAAAGTTATCGAGGGTGATGACATCGAGCGCACACGATTGTAGCATAGATCACACGGAGAAAAGAACCATGCAGGTGGACTAAAGCACAGAAACGTAACTCCGAAAGTAGTAGAACAGCACGAAAATGCGGAGAAAGAACAGGAAAGGTGTGTTGTTGGATTGTATAATAAGTATATTTCAAAATGTCCCCGAGATTGTAAAAATTGGAGGGTACATGTAAAAATTGGAGGGTACAGAACGAACCAGGGCAACCACTTGTTCCTTAGGATTATCAATGGGTGTGCCAGATAAACTAATTATGGAAAGAACAGGGCACAAAAGTCTTGATTCACTGCACACTTACCAAAGGGTAAGCGCCAAAGAGAAAGAGTCCGTTTCGGATGTTTTACAAGGGAACAAGAGTACTTTTCTGGAAGAATCAGAAAGGAAAAAAGTTAAGTTAGATCCAGAAGCTGAGAAATCAAACGCCGAGTTACCCCAAAGCAAGTGAAATGTTTTCAATTTGAGCAACTGCTCTGTAGAATTTAAAATGTTATAATATAAGCCGAGAAATTTGATTGGTTGATGGTATCGCCATTTCCGCGTAATAGTGGCATTACAGCAAAAATCGTATAACAGCAGTGGTATTACAGCAAAAATTTCTCGGCTTCGTTATAAACAAATAATAGCATGATTTCTACGTGGTATTTGGCAATAATACCGCCTCGTGATATTTCAAAATTCTCCAAATACCACTCGCCGCTTCGCGGCTCGTGGCATTTTGGACAATTTTGAAATATCACTCGCGGTATTATTGCCAAATACCACTACAGGTCATGCTATTACATATACTAATAATATGAATGTATAGTCTAAGTAAAACAAATGCAACGCTGTTGAAGTAAAGTCGTTGTTTTGTTTGTCAGTGCGTGAAATGGAAGGCATGTGGGTGTGTGTGAGGGGAATATTACTGTAATATTCGCCTAGGGTTTATCAACTTAAATAATCCCCTAGGGGTTTATTAAAATATCAGCCCCGCACTCCCCTGTTACAATCAAAGCCGCCCCCAGCTTTTCAGACAGTTGTTAATTAGCGGGGTTTATTCTAAATAATCAGCCTTGAAAAACAAAGGAAAACGAGCCATGTGAAAAATAAAATGGAATATCTTTAGAACCAAAGTAGGAGAAGTAATAACATGGCTACTTTCAAAGCCGAACTTCAGGATACAAATTGGGACGATGTGGGTCGGCATAGTGAACCAAATTTCGCTGATGAAACGTTTTTGAGCAAATAATCTACTATTTATTTTAAATGCCTCCCTCCGAAAAAAGTTAAAGCCAAAGATACCCCTTAAATCCATAAAAATGAAACATATTTCTGTCCAGCAGACCATGGACTGGGACATCTACAAGATTTTTGAACACCTATTCCTCACAAACGACACGCGTGCCAGCATGGTTGAGGAGGGCATTTAGAACGAAAACCTGAACAAGCTGTGCCCAAACACGGGCGAAAAGCCCACCGGGTCGGGCGTCGTAGCTTGCTGGCTTTCTCGTCCTCCATAAAGTAGGACTTGCTGCACAGTGCTATACCCCGGGTGACTTCAAACTCCTGCTGGAAAAGCTCTGGCGTCCGGCCGCTCCACTTGTCTCGTTTAAGTGTATGACAGGTGTTTCACCTGAATATTTAAGTAATAAGTTTATCTCTAGGGGTAGTATTAGTGGGCGAGCAACCCGTAATTCACAAAAATTAAACATCCCACCCTGTAAATCAGCAACCGGCCAGAGGTCTTTTCATTATCGTATTGTAAGTATTTGGAACGCTATTAGCCCTACATTGAAATTAAGTCAATGTGTAAGTCGTTTTAAACGCAATCTTAAATTAGACCTTTTAAAAAAGTTTTTGTCTTAAATTAGGTTGATTTTTGTCCTCTTTATTCTATATATTTATCTATTTTTTATTATATATATATAATATAGTGTTTTAGAGTCTATTTTAGTCTTTTTACTTACTATTGTTACCTCTCTTAAATTGCATTGTCACTGAAAAGCCCCCATGGGGAGTTGTCAATAAAGTATTGTATTGTATTGTATTGTCCTACGCTTGTGACGATATTGCACTGTTAGCAGGAGCCAATCGGCTCTTCTTATTTACATGTGCTCGTCTTTCATCTCGGGTCTAGTCATTTGTTGAGTTTGCAAACTGCTGGTCTTCATTTCACATGGTGTTAGAAGTGGAAAGCCAAAGTCTTGATCGACAGACTGCTGTGTTTGTTAACGGCAAGGAGGAAAACTTTAAGGCAGACAAGTGTAGTCGAATATGCCGCCGCCGACTGATGACAGCGCGACTTCGCAATCTAGTGCAAGCGTTCCTGCTTCTATTCCTCAATCTACAACTACTATGGCTTCAACTTTTATGTGTAATGTGTCTTTCCCACCGAAGCTGGAAATTCACAGTGGAAATTTATCCAAAGAGTGGAAACAATGGCGACAAATTTGGGACGCGTATGAAGAAGTGACTGACCTTCGAAATAAAACAGCTCGCCTTCGGGTCGCTACGTTTATCACCTGGATTGGAAAGGAAGCGCTTGAAGTTCATAAGTGTCTTCCGTTCGCTAGTGAAGAAGAGAAATTCAACATGACCAAGGTTCTCGAATTATGAGAGACCCATTGCATTGGAAAAACCAACGTCATTTACGAGAGATATAAATTCAACAATCGCTCACAGGAACAAACAGAATCGATCGACACGTATGTGAATGCTCTCATAGCGCTAACAGAAACCTGTGACTTTGGAGCTCTAAGAGATCAACTTATTCGTGATAGATTGTGTGTGGTGTTCGTGAAAATGCAGTAAGAAGGAAATTATTGCAGGAATCTGAGCTCACGTTAGAAAAATGTGTTGATGTTTGTCGCGCCGCCGAACCTTCTTCTGCACAACTCAAAGAAATGGCGCCAAACCAACAACAACGACATTCCAGTGAAGTCGATTTAGTCACGAAAGGAGATTCTTGGAAGTCAAAACCACGTAAAGACAAAGCGCAAGGTGCCGAAAATCACCAGGTGGATGAACGCAAGTTTTGTGGCCGTAAACACGAGCGTAAAATAGGAAAATGCCCTGCGTATGGTCAAATGTGTTCGTCGTGTGGAAAACCTAATCACTTCGCTGTCAAATGCGAAAGCAAACCCCGTGATTCTAAAAAGCCCGCTCAAAAACCCAGACACGGAAAGGTCCATCGGCTTGCTGACAGTGATGATGCCAGTTATTCATCGGAGGAAGAAATACTGTCTGTATCCGCAGAAAATGCTGTTAATTCTGTGGAA
>BLFK01000118.1:181017-186017 GCA_014634185.1 Astreopora myriophthalma | reverse complement strand
CTGAAAAGGAAGCTGAGCGGATACATGGAATGGACTTCCTACCAATTTCAGAACCTCAGCTAGTAGAGATCCAGCGTGAAACAGCAGCCGACCCTGTCTTGCAGTCCCTCGCCCAAGTCATTGCGAGGGGCTGGCCAGACACAAACGATGATCTCCCACTAGAACTTCGCCCCTACTTTGATGTTCGTGATGAACGGACCGCTCAGGATGGTGTTGTCTTTAAAGGTCTGCGATGCCTGATCCCAACCATCCTCAGACCAAAGATTCGCGAACGTCTACATGGAGCACACTCTGGAATTGAAAGCTGTCTTCGCAGAGCTAGAGAGACCGTTTATTGGCCTAACATGACGGCAGAGATTAAAGATTACATTGCCAAATGTGAAGTCTGTGCAACTTATCAGAAAGAGCAACCTAAAGAACCGCTCATCTCTCACAAGATCCCAAGTCGCCCCTGGGGAACAGTTGGATCTGACATCCTTCACTTCCAAGACAAAGCCTACCTCTGCACAGTTGATTACTACTCGAATTACTTCGAAGTTGGTTCTCTTATTAAAGACAAGACCGCAACCGAAGTTATTCAAGTCTTGAAGAGACACTTTGCAAGACACGGAATTCCCAACAGGCTCGTGAGTGACAATGGTCCTCCTTTCAACTCCTATGAGTTCCAGCATTTCGCAGAGAGCTATGATATAGAACACGAGACAAGTTCTCCCCACTACCCGCAAAGTAACGGCAAAGTAGAAAACTCAGTCAAGACAGCGAAGAATCTACTGAAGAAGTCTAAGGCAGCAAGATCAGACATATACCTTGCCTTATTGGAATGGAGAAATACTCCCTCAGAAGGTCTTGCGAGTTCCCCAGCACAAAAGATGTTTGGACGTCGCACTCGAACACTAATACCAACCACAAGTGAGCTACTCAAGCCCAAAATAGTGGAAGACGTTTCCGGAAAACTTCTCAGAAGAAAGCAGCTGCAAGCAAAGCACTACAATATCACTGCCAGGGAACTCCCACCCCTTAGTCGTGGAGATGCTGTGCGTGTTAAACCTACGGATAGATCTGGTCGATGGTACAAGGCACGTGCAGAACAACAAGTTGATGTGAGGTCGTATGACGTAAGGACTGAGGATGGACGAGTTTTCAGGAGAAATAGAAGACACCTCCGAAGCAGCAAAGAGCCAATGTGTGCCAGTACCGACCCGGTAGCAAATAGCTCACCGGAAGCAGTACCTACCAATTTGTTTCCCCCTGTCAATCCAATATCAGGTGGATCAAGCACCTCCCAGGAAGTCCAACTATCCACAGGTGCCACTGAAGCAATGGCTCAAGACAAAGTTATCAGTAGTGCCAAGCCGAAAGAAATTCCAATGCCCACCAAGCCTGTAAAGTCAACTGACTTGCCAGTTACTCGCAGTGGTCGTGTCTCGAAACCACCAAGTTACCTAAAGGACTTTGTTGCATTGAAGTGACCGTGTTAGAAACTAACTGGTGATAATATTTACGAATCAGAACACTCACTGAGGAACTATGCTTTGAGGACGTTCAGTTTTATTTAGATTACTTTGCATGTTACAGTTCTTGTATCAAGTTTACTCTTCTTTCTCGTAAACAAGGAAGGGTGTGACGATATTGCATTGTTAGCAGGAGCCAATCGGCTCTTCTTATTTACATGTGCTTGTCTTTCATCTCGGGTCTAGTCATTAAACCTGTTGAGTTTGCAAACTGTTGGTTTTCACTTCACACGCTAGCCTCTCTTTCTTGCACTTCTCAAACTCCTCACGCAGCTCAGGCCACACTGCCTCCTCTAGCTTCTCTGTAGAAAGCCCAAAGTACAAACTGTCCGTGTCCACCTGCAACAGCTCGTAGTCTTGCCTGTCCACGAACCGGTCGAAGAAATCGTAGTAGAACTGCAAAATCCTTAGTTTGGCGAGCTGGTACTGTTCCGACTATCAATATTCCAACTTGAAAGGGGCGCTTCATCTTTTGTTCAATCTCATAGGCGTTGCCTACCTCCTCAAGGTCCTGGAGCAAGTGGAAGCGCAGACGGCGGTCCTCCTCTGCTTCGTCCTTTGGGTAAATCACCGTGGCGTAGCGCTCTATGTCCTCTATCATCTTGCTGTAGCACGAGTTGCCAACCAGAACTTGAACACGTCCACACGGATTGCCTTCGATGGGTCCACGTCACCCGCCCCTCGGTTTTTGGTGACCTCCCTTACAAACCAGTAAAAAAAATCATGTGGGGTTTGTAGTCTATGGTTCGGCGCACTTTTGTAATCTTCAACCCGTGGCTGACGTACCACTGCAGCAGCGGGGCATAGAGCAACAGCTCCTTTCCTTGTTGTAGAACAATGGTGGCATGTCCTCAAGCTTCTCACACAGCTCCTCTGGCACCTCTATGCCCACCTCCGCAAAGCCAAATTCTTCAAAGGTTTCAACTGTCTTGGTCCACTGGTTCACCGTCTCCTTTCCGCAGGGCATTGGCTTCACCATTGCGCTGAGGTACAGCACGTTTGCGTTGAACCCCTTGGCGCTGCGAAACAGCTTGGGTGTTCGAGAGACTTTTTGTTGCGTAACCAAAGGCCGGTGTTGTTAATGAATAACATTGACACGCACATTTGTAAATCGATACTTAGTGAACTTTGAGCAAGGTCTTTTGGTATAGGTTTGCATATCGTGGTTGTAATTCGTGCCTAAGGATTAAAAAGCCGTTTGAACCGTTTATTTTCCGTATTTTTGGAACGTAAAAATTTGGGAGTATAACCGCACCCAACATTGGGTGCTTCATACCTATGGCTTCGAATACGCGTCTTGGCAGCCTCTTGCTTTCTGAAAATACCAAACAGGGGCCACCAACTACGGCACCTTTCAACATACCGAACGCCTCCTCATCTGGCGCATACAACTCGATGTCGGGGCGCCCCTCCAAGGTACCTCTCAGCACATAATGGGCGGCGACCCCAGGCAAGGACACCGCATCTTTGAATATGTCAATACCCTCTTCCGTGTCCCCTCCAGAAAGGGGCGACGTCCAGGTTCTTGTAAGGGAGAGTTAAACATACCTGGACGGCTGACCTGGAGGACGGAAGAATTGGACGCGGAGGGCTGAGTTGATGACGCCTTTCTTGGCGGGAAACTTTTCATTTTAAGTTTTTGGCTGACGACGGCAGCGTTTAAGCCTCTCTTATTGCATCGTGGCATCGTTAAGAAAGGCTCGCGAAATGGTTGTTATTGCTTACGCAGAAAAGATGTTGACCGATGAAGAAACCTGCCTTACTACCAGTATGAGGAATTTAACTTGGAGGAAAACATTAGCGAGGCCGAATGCAAAGCCGAGTTTAGGTTTGAAGGAAGATATATCGAACGTCTCGCTGATGTCCTTCAATTACCACCAACCTTTAAGTGTCCACAGGGCAGTGTTTGCGACCGAACAGAAAGCCTTTGTATCCTTCTTCGTCGACTCGCGTATCCATGTCGCTACAGTGACATGGTTAGCAGGTTTACAAAACCAGTTCCTGTTTTGTGTATGGTATCGAACATTGTGCTCAACCATATCTTCGATCTGCATGATCACAGAATCATCCTTAATCCACTTGCTATTCAACAATATGCCGATGCTGTATCTGACAAAGGCACTGCCCTTAACAACTGTTTTGGGAAGACTGGGTCGAGCTGTCGTCGAAGATGGACGTGTGTTTTTAGTTGGCGCGCTCGAGAGGTAAACTTTGAGTTAAAAGGCATGAATAACTTGAGTATGTCAAAATCTGCAAACAAGAAGAGAAAGAAATTAAGTAGTTCATCAAGTACTCAAGCTGCCTTCTCCACTGAAGGCAAAGAAGACGAAGCATTTGAATCAGAAAGGTCGGCAGCAATGGCGACCAACGAAAGCGTCAATGAAACCCCTTCTCTGGTCGACATATGGAAAGTGCTTACGGAAATGAAAGCCAATATCGTGAAGTTGGTACTTGACGTGGAATTTTTAAAGGCAAATTACAACGAGCTAAAAGACAGTCTATATTCTACAAAGAGCCAGGTAGACTCTTTAGTCACAGGAAATATTGCTGTTAAATCAAAGTTAAAACTCCGCGAAGAACAAGTATTGACGTCTAAGTTGGGGGAAGTTAAACAAAGACTGTATGATGTTGAAGGTAGCCACGATGACTTGGAACAATATAATATACACGTAAATTTAACCTAGTGATACACGGATTCCCCGAACGCGAAGAAGAAGATAATGTTGAGAATGTTATTAACTTGGGAAAAATTCTGAAGGTCAACTTAACACGCGGTGACATTGATATTGTTCACAGATTGAATACAAAAAACAAATCCAAAACACGACCGATTATCGTCCGTTTCAGTAATTACAACGCAAAAAGCCAAGTTTATAAAGCCAGGATAAATCTTCGAAATGCATCTCTACATGATCTAGGAGCAGAGAAGATCTTTATCAATGAAAACTTAACTGCATGGAGAACGGGGCTATTCAGAGAGGCAAGGAAAGTTATGAAAAAATATCACAACCGTCAAACGTGGACTGTCGATGGAAAAATCTTTCTGAAAACAGACTTTATTAAGCGCAAAAGTTTTTAAGATTGACTCTTATCTTATTAAAAAATTAGAATACTGAACAACCCGTCAGGATTTTGCATACCACTTTTAGTATATTGTGATCAGACCTCTCTAGTTAGCACCTTGGATTGTGGGCTTTTAGCCTTTTGATCGGTAATTTCCCAGGAGAGGTGAGTAATTGTTTTGTTTGTTCGTTAGTTATTCTTTAGTGTTGTTTAGTTCTCTTTACTTCACATCATTTCACTCCTCACGGGAGATATGAACTCACTAAATTGACCTCGCTCCCAATGTGTGGCTTCATACCTCAATTGGCTAACCTAACCCTAACCCTAACCCTAACCCTAACCCTAACCCTAACCCTAACCCTAACCCTAACCCTAACCCTAACCCTAACCCTAACCCTAACCCTAACCCTAACCCTAACCCTAACC
>BLFK01000118.1:156911-178463 GCA_014634185.1 Astreopora myriophthalma | reverse complement strand
TTTGCGCACTGTTGCCAGGCAACAGCACGGACATCTTTGGCGAAATATATATATATATACATTTATTAAAAACTGATCATTGTATAATGCAATTCAAGACTTTTCATTGGCTTAGCTGTCATGGTATATGAGCTAATATACCATGACAGCTAAGCCAATGAAAAGTCTAGAATTGCATTATACAATGATTCATCATAATTAAGAAAAACGCGGGAAAAGACACGACAAGTTGAGTAAGGGATAGAATAAATCGCTTAAGTAGTGGCAACACTAAAACTTTGACATTAAATTAAAAAAGAGTTATTTCATGTTCATTTATAATTATACTTAAATAAAATAAGAGTTTTATTTAAGTATAATTATGGAAACGGTCCGTACTGCAAAATCCTGACCAAGAAAGAACCAATCAGAGCACCGAGATTTGCCTAAGACTGGCTTTGCCATATAATAAATATATATATATGTATTTTCTTTTTCCGGCTCGAATTCGCGCGGCTTAGCTCCCGAGCGCGGGCCCTCGGCCCGACAAATTTATTAACTTCGCTTCCCGAGGAAAAAGCAAAAAGCAAACATTTACCTCCTTCAAGAAACTTTCTCTAATCCTAAAGATGAGAGGATCTGGTCGGCGGAGTGGGGTGGCCAAATTTTCTATTCTCATGGTTCAGATCATTCAAAAGGCGTTTGCGTGCTCATAAAACCGAATTCTCCAATTCACGTAGAGATAGTAGAGCTTGATATGAATGGAAGATCTTAAGAAGCCAGGTGAGACCAGCTTCAACGTTGTTAATATTTATGCTCCCACCGATTATCGTGAACAAATTGACTTCATTGAATATTTTTACTAAAAAAATCTCTTACTGATTCGTCTAACTTAATAATTGCCGGTTACTGGAATACAACGTTAAATTCAATTGATAAGCAAGGAGGATTAGCATGGAAAGAAACTAAGAACAGGAATTTGTTAATTTATATCATGAAAGCGGCCAATCTAATTGATATATATCGTAAAATTCATCAAAAAAATAAAACCTACACATATGAATCAAAACCCATGAAATTAAAATCACGCATATATTTCTTCTTAATAAGTGGCAAATTTCAGCATGACGTTACAAAAGTGGAAACGCGAGCATCAATCGCACCTGATCATAGAAAATTTTTTTATAGCATTAATTTGAATGAGGAATTTAAACGCTGTCCTGGATTATGGAAATTTAATAATACTCTTCTTCAGGATAAAAGCTATTTACAGTTAATCAAAGACTACTATCCATGTATCCTGCAAAACACGCTGATGTAACTGACAAAAAATTGCTCTGGGAATTAATAAAAATGGAAATAAGATATGAAACAATACGATATTCTAAACGAAAAAGCAAACAATTAAAAACGCGCGAAAGCGCTATTCAGAGTACAATAGAACAATTAGACTCCAAAATCTGTAATGATGTTTGCCAAGATCAACAGGACTTACTAGAATATGAAACACTAAAGAAAGAATTACAAGATATATATGAAGGTAATGGTAAGGGTGCAATATTCAGGTCCAAGGTTAGATGGATTGAAGAAGGAGAAAAGCCTACAAGATATTTTTTTAATCTTGAGAAAAGAAACTATAATAAAAAGATTCTCACAACTGTATAATGGCGAGGAGGAGCTCTTATCAGACTTCAAAAAAATAAGCAAAGAAATAGAAAATCGCTTTAGTCAATTTTACAAAACGAAATTTGACCCTGGAGAAGAAAAGGAGATATCAAAAAAATTCCAGAGCTTTGTAGGGAATTTGAGCCTCGCTCACCTTGAAAAACATGAAAGTCTTGAATTGGAAGCTGAAATAAATGTCGAAGAGGTTCAAAATGCTCTGAACAGTTTCCAAAGTAACAAAACTCCTGGGGACGATGGCTTCACAAAAGAATTTTATGAAGCCTTCTTTGACCTCATGGCTGCTGCCCTCTCGGACTCATTAAAGGCAGGGTTTGAAAGTGAACATTGTCTATATCACAAAGACGAGGAGTTAGTTCGTTAATCCCAAAAGATGAAAATAATTTGACGACATTATCTAACTGGCGCCCAATCACTCTGCTTAATGTAGACTACAAGATCCTTGCAAAGGTAATTGCAAAGAAAATTGAACCAGTCTTGCCTAAATTAATCCATACTGACCAAACAGGGTTTATTAAGGGAACATTCATTGGACAAAATATCAGATTGTTGAACGATCTAATGGAATATACAGACGACCAAAAAGTACCAGGAATTCTGTTGTTTATTGACCTTGAAAAAGCATTTGATACAATAGAATGGACCCTTATTTAAAATGTACTTAAATGCTTTGATTTTGGTCCTGTTATTAGACAATGGGTCTCAGTACTTTATAAGGACGTAGAAAGTGCTGTTATGAACGGAGGCTACTCAACTAACGTCTCAAGAGGAGTTCGGCAAGAGTGTCCATTAAGTCCCTTATTATTCGTGTTGGATATAGAGATCCCGGCTCAAATGATAAGACAGTCCACGAGCTGCCGAGGAATAAAACTACCGCAATCAGTAGAAGCCAAAATAAGCCAATTTGCAGATGATACAACTCTTATTTGTAGGGACGTAAGCGCGCTGAGAGAAAACACGTATGTCTTAAATAAATTTAATGAAATCTCCGGCCTCAAATTAAATAAGAAAAAAACTAAAGCAATGTGGATTGGTTCAGCTAAAAATAATAAAACCAAACCTTTGGGTTTCCAACCCTATCAAGAGCCAATTAGGTCACTAGGGGTAAATTTATCATATAATCAAGGCAGGAATAATAATTTGAAATTTTTGGTCAAAATTCACAAGATGGATACTAAGTTAAATATGTGGCAAACGAGAGATTTAACTTTGTATGGTCGCACAATGTTAGTTAAGTCAGTCGTTAGGCATATCCAAGATTGTTCATGCGGCCTCCATGCTTAGTGTCCTGAAACGGTTGTTAAAACAGTGCAAGATAGAATATTCAAATTCTTTTGGAAAAATAAAAAAGATAGAGTAAAACGAGCAGTAATATATCGGCAATTCTCTCACGGTGGTGTGAACTTTCCAAATGTCCACACTGTGGTAAAGTCACTACGCTTGAGCTGGTTAGGCAGGTTTTTAAATTGTACAAATGAGACCTGGCAAGGTATTCCTAATAGTTATTTTAATAAATACGGAGGATTACCATTCCTATTGAAATGCAATTACGACTCTAAGCACTTCGACAAGAAAATGCCTCTTTTCTATAGCGAAATGCTAGACTATTTCCATGAAGTACGCAGTGGTTATCCTGATGTATACAATAGTGAGTTTTTTCTTTGGAACAACAAAGAAATCACTGTAGAGAGCAAATCTATTTTTTGGAAATGTTTGTTTGAGAAAGGAATTTATTTCGTACAGGATTTACTAAATAGTGATGGTAAGTTCTTATCTCTGGAAACTATACAAAGGAAATATAATGTGCAACTAAATTACTTAAACTGTTTTCAACTTATTGCTGCAATCCCAAATTATTTGAAGAGAAAAGCACAGGCAACCACTATAACAAACAGAAATATATACTTTCTATCTGTCTGAAAACAAAGTTATTTCTTTAACTAAAAGTAGATGTAAAGATTACTACAAATTACTTAAATAAAGAGTCCGGACAAAGCCTACCGCTGTTAAAAGATAGTGTACACGTTTTCCGAACTTTGACTCTAGTAACAAACAGATCGTAGAAAAAATTTACAAAACGACGAGTGACAAAAGATTAAGAGAATTTGGTTGTAAGACTGTCCACAGAATTTTAGTCACTAATAAGGAACTCAAGCTATTCAAAATCAGGAACGATGACATATGCTTTCAATGTAAAAACCCTGATTCATTGGAGCACACCTTTTTGGAGTGCCCTATGAATGTTCAATTCTATCAAGAAATTTTACCGTGGTTCAATTTTATCAGTTGACCAAATTTTTCTTCAGAATTACCCCCCTCCTGCTATTAGTGATGACCTCCGTCGCCGACTAGATTTTCTTATCTTACTAACAAAAAGTTACATATATAGCTGTAAAATTTATGAGAAAAATCCTAATAATTTACAGTTTATAAATAAGATAAAAATGCAATGGAAGATTGAGAATTTAACTTAAGGTACAAATATTGTTAACAAACCTCTCCGTGTATTATTTATTTTTTCGTATTTTATTAAATTTATGAAATTATTATTTCATTCAGTTACAAGTAATCAAGTAATACGAACAAATCTACATTAAGTAAATGTAATCTTGTATACATAGGACCTAAAAAAACTAGAAGTAATATTCATTAAGGGAAAAAAAAGATGTGAATAATGTAGGAAAATATTGTAAATACCGTAAGTACTGTATGTAATTAGCCGTAAGTGATATATTGTATCGTTATTAGTGTAAGTAAGAAGTGTTGTAATTAATGTATTGTATTGTTTTCTCTTTTAATAACAAAAAAAAATTAAAAAAAACAACAATTGTTTTCGGTTTGTGGATGGAACGGTTCGTCCTATTTGCAGACCTGGAGAACATCAAAGGCTTGTTTATAACGGTCACAAGAGGGTACACGCCCTCAAATTTCAGGCTATTGCGCTTCCCAGTGGGGAAGCCCGACGAATTCTCCTCCTCTCGAATTTTGAGCTTGAACTTTTCCTTGATCAATTTAAATCGTTCTCGGACTGATCGCTTGGTCACACGGAATTTCGCTGTTTGACAGTTATTCAAGCGATGCGAAATTTGCTCCCAAATTTTACCTCTCACGACCGTTTTTTCTGGAGGGGAAAGAGGCTGGAGGGTTCGCTGACGAGTATTTCACGGCCGAGTAGGACATCTTGCTCTTCCTTCCATTCCATACTCGCTAATTCTGTAAATACAGAATAAAGATGAGGCAATTAAAATAATCTCTTACTCCGCATTTGGCGCTTCTGAATCAAAGTTCAGTATAAGATATTACTTTTTTCATTCAGAAGACAAAGCAGAAGAGCAATTTTTTGGGGGGAAGCAAGACATTTCGCATTACAGTTGAAATGCTTTGCCGTGTTTGCGAAGCACAATGAGATGATATTTGCGACTAATTTAAATTTGATTGACAAAAACAAGAAATCACAAACAATGTTCAACTAACGGAATTCGAAAATCATAACAATAGTACTCACGTTGACGGGTGGACGGCAAACCCCCACTTCTCACGTCCTCGACACAGGCTGGACTGCACAGCGTGTGGAGCAGGCATGCCCAAAATTTACTTCCGGTCAGCCGTCCTCGGGGTCAGCTGTCCAGGTATCTTAAAACTCTCTAATAGCGCAGCCAGTCAGCAAGGGTCTGCATGTTTTGTGCTCGCCACACCCCCAGACACTTTGCGTGCTCCTCCGGCGTTAGAAGGCCTCACCCCTGAGCTTTGAAAACCACTTCTTGTAGGGTGAAAGCCCTGCATAGGCTAGCTTTTCCGCACTATCAAACCACTCGTAGGTGAACCACGATTTGGTGGCTTTGCTCCATATGTGCTCACCCACTTCTCATAGCTAGTGCCAGGCGCGACATAGATCATGATGTCTAGAAACTTGAAGTCTGGTGTCAACATAAGCATCAGCTTTGCCTGCCTTCCTGCCACTGTCGCGTCGTGCCCTTGCGAAACATGCGTTACGAAATACTTCTTTATCAGATTTAGATCATACGTACTAGAGTTAAACCCTAACAAGGGCACCTCCGTACAGTAACTGATAACTCTTTTTGCTTTTTGGTAACATGTCGATGCCTTCTGGCATGTACTTCGAACTTAGCTCATCCTGTAATCTTGCTCCCCTACATTTTAGAGCCTCCCAGAACTTTTGGATTAGCATTTGGGGGTCATGGTCCACAATGTGGTTAGGCTCCCAGTTTAGTGTGTCTGCTATCGACACTGATATGGGCACATGCTCACTTTCGTACAACAAATCTCTCGTTGGTTTGTGTTGCTTTGCGTAGCCCTGGAAAGCCTCAAAGTCGTACAGAATCGCGTGCGGATACGTCCGTGTTTCTTTTTTCAGGGATTGGGTCATATTACCATGGTCTTGGCTTCTCGTGCTCCTAACGCTCAACAAGAGTATAACCCTCCCTGAGAATGTATTCTCTCCTTTTTTTGGTGGCTTTGTAGGCCATCTCCCGCATGTTTTGACGCCTTGGGTATCTCCTACACACGCAACCTCCTTCCTTTGCTTTCACTTTGGAAAACACTTAAGACAACCATGCCAATGACAACAACAACAACAACAACAACATATACTTCATTTTAACAATATTGAAAAAGGCCTTTGTAGCCCGCAGTTAGCAGAGCTATTCTAGGCGGGCTACTAAAACTGACACTGTGTATTTAATAAGCTCTCTCTCTCTCTCTCTCTCTCTCTCTCTCTCTCTCACACACACACACATTAAATAAATAAATAAATAAATAAGCGAATACATAAAAATAAATAATAGTAGTAATAATTATGTAAAAGTTATAACTAATCCAGATACATATAAATTGCGTTAGCCTGAGAGGAAAATAAGGGAAAAGACTCTTAACAGGTCAAAGAGGAAGCTGGTCACTTAACATACAAACATGAGCTAGAAAGGTCAATGTAGCGCATGTCAACATTCATCTCCTCAGTTTCAAGAATATTCAAAAGCAGGTGAGTCAGCTTGCGATTAAAAGGTGCTTTCCTTAGCTCACGAAGTTCAGGGGGGATGCTATTCCATATTTTCGCACCAACTCTGGAAAAAGAAAGCAACTGATGATTTGTTCCCGCCTGATTTATATAGAAGCTTCCAGCAACTGAGAAACGAGTAGCATGATACTAGTAGACTGTGTTGCTCTCTGTGCGATATCCATCTACACCACCGTCTCCAACGAATCTCTCCCCACCGTGGCCACACATTGCGTTGTGGATATGAATGCCCCGTTTTTGGGCCGTGTACTCCAACCGTGCGATGGCTTTGCATCCAAACCTTTGGTTGAACGCTTTCTCATAGGCCGTTCCAAAACAATGTATTTTGGTGTCACCTCTTACACATCTTTTGGTGTGCCTCAGAAGGTTGCATGATTTTGTAAATTGGGCTTAAGCTTGGCAGTGGCCACAGGCGTAGTTTTGGGCCACTTTTTTAGTGTCTGTAATTACAAAGTCGTAGTTGTTGTAGATGCCCATTGCCGCCGTGGGGATACCAATTTTGTCATAGTTGGAAGGTGTGTAGACCAACTCAAACGTTTCATTAGCATCCACCTGGTACACAGCTATACCCTATTGAAAATGTTTCTCAAGCTTGTAGACTTGTCTTGGGCTAGTAACTTTGTTGGACCTATAGAAGCTTTCTGAAAGCATCGAGCTTCTCGCGTGTGCGATACATCAAAAGACACAGATTGTCATTGTGCGTATCTAGAAAAAGAAGGCCCTTTTTGCGTCGAAGCCAGTCTGGCAAGCACCGGTTGCCTACCTATAACCTGTGCACCCTCAAAGTCAAACTTTGTGCTTTGGCAATCGATGTGCTCGCCTTGCAAACGCACTCCCTCTTGCTCTCGTCAACCTTTTTTTTTGGTTCCGACAATTTGTATAACCACCCAATGCTGCTATTCTTGTAGTCAATAACCACCTCGTCGTTTCTCAGCTTATAGCCATACGAATACTTTATTGAATGCACTCTCCCAACCCTCTCTCTGATCTTTTCCATAAATCGTTCTGTCATATTGTCAAAGTCTTCTAAAAACCTCCAACGCACGAAGCGACGACCTTCTTCCTCTTGACCCTCTTCACAATTGGGGATTTCCTGCAGTGTGTTTGCCACGCCAGACTTGTGGTGTCGTTAAAAGGGGACAAGCTCCTCAACTCATCTGGGAGTTTTTGTCTTGATTCTTTCCTTTCGTGGTGGCGTTTTTGGAGTATATGCCTTTGGGACAAGGATTCGTCTGTATCGCAAAGGAATCTTTTTTTTTTCTAAGCTCTCGTTTGATTTGCTCTCTTTTTTTTGTTCGCCTTGTCTGATCTGGAGCCTCACCACGCAGTGTAGACGATTGTTTTAAAAAGTACAAATCAGACATTTCTCGGACCTGGTTTGCGTGCAGCAACATCTTCAGGATAGTTTTGCTGAACGATAGCATCGATTTGTTGGGCCTAGCCTTCTTGGGGTTGAGCAGCCGCCATACCATATATATGTTATAAAAATGTTTTGTACAATTGGGCGCACTTGGTGCACCGCAGGGCCAGGTTGCAAGTAGTATAGAGTGAGTTAAAAATGTACGCATGGTTAAACTAAGTAAGTAAGGGACTTCATTTAATGAGGGTGACACGTGACAGTAACTACAATCACTGATAAACTTGTGGCCCTCAGTTAAATAATAAAAATGCTAATTAAAACCTACACTAAAATACATTATTATTTACAGTAGAGAGATTCATAATATGAAGTAACAGGAGAAAATAGTTAAACTAGTCTAAAACACTAAAATATTTACAAACAAACTTACGAACAATGAGATTAAGTTTAAAAAACAAGTTCACCATTAGCTTATGTCGAACGGTCCCTTTGTTTTCTAAGAATTAAGTATTTAGCGTTAAAGGATTTGACGGACCCCTGTTATTAATGATGGGGATAAACCATTCCAATCTTTCGTAGTTCTTACAGCGAAGGTGCGTCCTCCGTCCAAGGTGTTTCTGTGAATGGAGCACAATAGACTTAAAAACAATTTTTAATATTTTTCGAGTGGGCATCAGAATTTTTTTTCTTAAAGATGTGTTTATATAGTGAGGTAGAGTTCCGTTTATCCTTTTGTAGGCCAGTGCATAACGATTAATGTGAGATTCATTGTAAAAAAGGGATCCAGTTTAAGTTATTAGATGCGTTGTGCTTCAAGATTGGTACGCACAACCCGTTCCTGCATACCGAGTACTCTCTGAAGTACGTCTATATTACACGATGTCCATACTGAGCTTGCATACATGAAGAGTGGTTTGATTACTGCATTATAGTAGTTATTTTTCTGGTTCTTTTTTAAGTAGCGGCTGATATGTCGTACGAGCCCAAGTCGTTTGAAAGTTTGTTACAGAGTTTGTCAAGATGTACTTCGTAAGTTAAGTCCTCGTCGATTAGCACGCCAAGAGTCATGGGCCATCTGTCTACGCAGACGCTTTCCCGAAACCAATGAGAATGTGTTCTCTGAGTGTGGGCTATCCACGCCAAAAAAATTTCCTCCATATGATTGGTTGTTGCTAAAAATTCCCTTGGGATCTACACAGTGCGGGAGACGATCTAAAAATAACTTGAGACATATTACCTATGGAAAAGGGCATTTTTGGGAGGTGCCCTCTCTTTCCCCATTACTTTCTCTTGTCTGCGTAGATGTCCATACTTGATTCTGGCACATAAAGAGGCATGTCATTTTTGTAACTGTTTATTGCTTCAAAGTTCTGAGAATGCGTGGATGAGCCGTACGTGTAAGTCCGTGATTTGCGGACTTCCTGCTTTATTGGACCGGCCAGAGTCTGGGTAGTTACTTCTTACTAATTACAACGTACCATATAATATACCGAGTATATTTATACATACATGTGGAAACAATATTGCAACGAGCTTATGTTACTTTGCTTGCTTGAGATACTTTCCTTGCTTCAGACGCTTTGCTTGCTTGAGTTGCTGTGCTTGCTTGAGTCACTTTGCTTCCTTGGGTTGCTTTGCTTTTTTGAGCCACTATACTTTCTTGAGATGCCTGAGTTCCTTTCTTTACTTGAGTTCCTCAGCTCCCTTGAATTGCTTTACATACTTGAGTTGCTTTGCTTTCTTGAGATGCTTGACTTCCTTTTCTTACTTGAGTTCCTTTGCTCACTTGAGTTGATTTACTTACTTGAGATGCCTTTCTTGCATGAGTTGCTTGAGTTCCTTTCCTTGCCTGAGTTCCTTTGCTCACTTGGGTTGCTTTACTTACAGATGCCATATATATATATATCTTATTAACCAAGCGCGAGGGCCGTACTGGGAGAATATCGGCCCGAGGTCTTGACAGTACGGACCGAGCGCAGCGAGGTCCGTACAAAAAAGACCAGTTTTGTCTTTAAGAACAAACAAAATAACGTAACGCGTAAGTTCATTCTGGAGTTTTACGACGAAATTTTCGAAAGATTTCGTCCTCGTCCGCCATCTTAATTTCAAGTTCAAAGGCACGCAAGTGCGGGATCATTCGGGACAATGCCCGGTCCAATACTTAGAGAATATTGGACCGGCAATAGAGCATTTTGATTGATTGATTTTAGTTATGACCCTCTGACTGCCTGAGTCGTGTAATAATGTCATATATTGTTGACTTACAGATACGATATATTGATAGCTGTCATCTATCGAGCCCCACCGAACCCCACCGAGCCCTGAGGATGGATTTACTGCCAGATTGTTTTTCGATGAGTTTTGTTTGTTTTCTGGAGGGATTTGTGTTGGCCACTGGTACTCTGCTTGTCACAGGAGATTTTAATTTCCACATTGATGAGCCTGATGATTATGATGCACGTCGTTTTTTGCAAGTACTTCGACTGTTTGACTTGACTCAGCATGTTTCGAAATCGACTCACAAGAAAGGACATACTCTTGATTTAATTTCACGACGGCTGATGAGGATATAATTAGTGAGTGTACTGTAGAGGATTTATTCATCTCCGATCACCTGGCTGTACATAGTTCTTTGCGCCTGGCTAAACTACCACTCGAAAGAAAGAAAATCTCATACCGTAAGACCCGTGCTATTGATTACGATGAATTTTGTGACCGTCTTCGGAACTCCAATTTGGTGAGGGATGCAGCATATTTTGATCTTGTCGACTTGGTTAATCAGTATAATACTATGTTGCGGTCATTGTTGGATATTTATGCACCTCTGAAGACTGCGACCATCACACTACGTCCTGCTCAGGCTACCCGCTGGTACACTGATGACATTCGCTCTGAAAAAAGATGGCGCAGGGCTCTGGAACGTCGTTGGCGTTCTTCAAAAACTGACCGCGATTATCTCAGATTTCGGGAGCAATGCCTTAAAGTGAATGACTTGATCAAGAAAACTAAAGCCCATTATTATTCAAGTATCGTCCGTAGTAGTAGTAGTAGTAGTAGTAGTAGTAGTAGTAGTAGTAGTAGTAGTAGTGACCCACGAATGCTCTTCAGTACAGTAAATCAGCTTCTTCATAGGTGCGTTCCTATGGATTATCCCACCATTTGTACTTCTGAAAGTGATCTGGCTAACAAGTTTATAGAGTTCTTCGCAGCTCATTAGATGATATATCGGATAACCTTCCAGAGTGCGGTGATGGTAGACTGTTTCCTGATCAGTGTAGTTTGTACAGTTTCACACCTGTATCTACGTCTAATATTTCGGCGCTGCTTGGAAAGCTGACGATAAAGTCTTGTCCACTAGATCCGGTTCCTGTTCCTGAAGAAATGCATTCCTGTGCTTCTACCAGTTATGACTACAATCGTTAACCAGCCTCTATGCTCTGCTGTTGTACCTGATTGTTTTAAACTTGCGTTATTTAATCCAAAACTCAAGAAGCCCCTCCTTGATGTGGAAGATTTTGGCAATTTTCGACCTATTTCAAACTTGACGTTCATGTCTAAACTCACTGAAAAAGCGGTAGCATCACAGCTGATAGATCACGTCTCCATTAATTGCCTGGATGAAATTATGCAATCTGCCTACAAACAATTTCATAGTAACGAAACGGCTCTTGTGAAAGTGTTTAATGACATTGTCTTTGATATTGACAGGGACAGAACTGTTATCTTGTTGCTGTTGGATTTATCAGCTGCTTTCGATACGGTTGATCATTCATTACTTTTAAATCGATTAGCGAATCGTTTTTGTTTGCGGGTCAGCATTAGCCTGGCTTGAGTCTTATCTCAGAGATAGATTTCACTTTGTTAGTATTCGGGGTGCTCGGTCTGCTACGCGCCCGTTGTCATGCGGAGTGCCTCAGGGCTCAGTGCTGGGACCAATGTTATATCTACTTTCTGCTAATCTCACCTGGGGAATACACGCGCAAAAGCCAAAATAAGCCACTGTACACTCCCTAAAGTCCCGGCGTGACCCAGGGGAATGCATAGCATTCTCACGAGCCTTCCTGCCCTATTTAAGAGTAGTTACTTGTTTATTCAGTCAGTTCCAGCAAAGTTTAAGGTCTCTAGACCCGTGCTAAGAGATTTCGCCTCACCCTCCTCCCCGCAGCGATGGAATATATTCTCTCATGGCCTACCGACTCGCAAAGCCTCGGGCCGATTCTCCCATATCTTAGTGCGTCTGGGCTCATTTGGCTTTGTGTGTGGGTGGACCTGGTGAGAATATATTACTGATGATACCCAGCTATACTTGTCTTTCAATTCCCTAGACGGGAATGATCAGGTTAGCTCGGTTGCTCAGACTGAATCCTGTGTTCGGGAGATCGATCGTTGGATGACGCGTAACAAACTCAAACTAAATAGAGATAAGACTGAACTCAGACTGAACTGCTTGTTATTGGCTCTAAGCATCGACCGTGTCCAGTTCTCGATAGCATCCAGGTTGGCGATTGTCGTGTATGTCCGTCTAATACGGCCAGAAATATAGGTGTAGTTTTTGATCAAACTTTATCGCTAGATAAGCATGTAAATTTTGTTTGCAGATCTGCCTTATTTCATCTAAGGAATATTGTTAGGATCAGGAAGTATTTAACTGTTGAGGGCACTAAAGCCCTTGTTCATGCCTTCGTTACTTGTCGTTTGGATAATTGTAACTCGCTACTTACCGGGTCACCAAAGTATTTAATCATCAAGCTTCAGCGGATTCAAAATTGTGCCGCGCGCCTTGTGGCCCAACAGCCTAGGGCGGCGCATGTAACCCCTATCCTCAAGGCATTACATTGGCTTCCAGTAGAACAGCGAATTGCTTTTAAAGTCTTACTACTGACTTATAAGGCAATTAAGGTAACTTAGCACCTTCCTATATACGTCATCTTTTAGTCCACTGTAATCCACCAAGAAGTAAGATCTGCTGGAAAATATCTCTTGGAAGTTCCTAGGATACGTTTAAAAACCTAAGGAGACAGAGCCTTCTCATTTGCCGCCCAGAAGTTATGGAATTATTTGCCTCTTGAAATTAAGCAGAGTCCATCGATTGCCGTGTTTAAATCGCGTTTAAAAACTCATCTTTTTAGAGCTGCCTTTAGATAAATATTTCTATGTTTACACTTAATTTAGTTTTTATTTAACAAAGAAAGAAGCCTAAGCCGTGTATTACACAGTGATTAAACACCATGGGCATTTGAGAACACGAGGGAAATGTAGACAACACGAGCCGCAGGCAAGTGTTGTCTACATTTCTCGAGTGTTCTCAAATGTCCGGAGCGTTTTATCACAGTGTAATACACGGCTTAGGCTTCTTCATTTGCTTTATGATATAGAGGTAATGTGGCGAAAAACAATGAAACACGCTTTTTCTATGTTTTATACTCTGATAAAACATGGGTTTTTGACCAATCAGAGCGCGCGTAGGATCCTATCTATATTATAATATTATATTTAGTTTTACTTTTATGATTGTAAAGCGGTATAGAGCTTTGTATATATCCGCTATATAAATTAACTTATTATTATTATTATTATTATTATTATTATTATTATTATTTAGTATAATTTTCAGCGGTGAATACACCGCGCTACCCGGTGAGATATAACATTTTGGAGGCGCGGCTGCTAAGCTAAGCAAGAACTTTTCGTGCCTTTTTATCGTGTTTTAGCACGTTGTTTTGCACTTTCTTATATTCACTGCTGAAAATTATACTAAAACAATTATTCGCCTCAGGCTCAGTGAATATTGGGGAATATTTACCTCGACTACGTCTCCGTAAATATTCACCAATATTCACTTCGCCTTCGGCGAATAAGTGATCACCAAAAGAAAAGCGGGCTCTGGGGACGAGATTGCCGTAATCGTGGCTCGGGCTCAACCACCTTCTAAGGCACCTGCTTCCAGGCTCATAAGTTGTCGTTAAGTTTATATATTTTTTACGTCATAAGTGGATGGCATACTTTGTCGTGTTCTTTCATGCTTGGTTGTACATTGGTGTCATGGATTTAAAAAAAGAAAACACCTCTATGGCATAGTGGTCCTGTTGCGAGCCATTGAACACCTGCCCTATCCCAGACGTCAGTGAGGTCGTGTTTTGGTTTCTTGAGGAAAAATAAACGGTGAAAAAGTCTGAAATTGGCTGATAGATGTGTTGCGGGGAGTTTATAGCAAAATGAAGTTGGCACTAGGAATATTTTAGCGAGCATCAATAACCGAAGATGATACGAACGCAAATAGATGCCGTGGATCGATCCGAAAAGGTGAGGTTAAGTGATAGTGTTGATTCGATGTTGTCGAATTTGTTTTCCTTTATTAAATTCAGTGCTGTACTATGGCTTATTGAGAACGATATTTGAGTCTTATATGGAAGGCTCGTGTCAATCGCAGTATTTAAGAGCAGGTCAATTTTTTATATAGTTTTTAACAGTACAGAGATTTATATTGAACGAATTCACGTGTTTACATCAGAGTTCTCGTTTGAGGTCATTACTCCAATGTTTGACGTGATGGGCACATTTAGCTGTATTATTTGTCATCGGCAATAAAAGAAAATGTGCCGGGAAATTTGTCGGTCTCTAAAAAATATATTCTCTGGTTATTGCTAAGCTTAATGGTGTGTCTCTTATGATTAAGACTTCGTTGAAAGCATTTTAGTCGCTATATTTTTAAACGTATCCGAAATAATTTTTTGTGTTTTGAAACAACTAATGTCTATCCTTTTAATAGCCTTATTGTTCGTTCGAAACCAAAAAGGTTTTTATGGTGGGATATTATTCAAGGAAGGGTAACTACATCTTCAGAAAGGTCTTTTTATTTGTGGTGTAAGTGGGACGACAAAATATTTAGCTTTGAACATGAGCTTACTAGTACGTATTAGAGAGTAATCTGAATCGTGTTCCACATCGACTAAAGTAAATTTCCTTTTCACCAACATTTGTAAATTGTCTTGGGCAAAAAAATCGTAAGTGACGCTTTACACGTTAGTCACATGATAGCATGTGTGTACAGTTTTTACTTTTGTGAGTCTTATTTTCTATGGGAAAACTGTACTAACTATATAAAAATTATTGTACCGATATTTTTTTCCATATGAAAAATGATAATTATTTTCTTAGTTTTGATGATAATCAATTAGTAATAACTAAGACCACAAGGGTTTCTTCTTTTATGTCTGTGAGATTTGCTCTGTATTGTAATGTGGCTTACCATGTTACAGAGACAATGAACAGTTGTTGGGGATTTTTGCCGTTTCTGTCGATTGCAGGGTTTCGGGGCATTTAGCCTGTTTGTGGAAGCATGTAACAATGTATTTATTGTTATCAAAATATTACCAACATGTAGTGCTGTCTTGTTTGTTTGCATATTATACATGTTAATTAATCGTGTTTCCAGAAATCCTCCACACCACAGAAAGATACCAAGATGAAAAATGTATTAGGCTCCTTCTGTGTACAGTAACTCTTGTTGTGACATGGAAGACTGTGGTTTAAAAATCACACTGTTTTAACATGTAGACTGGTTACACTGATAATTTTGTGCAGTCAAGTAAAACCTTTAGCTGTTAAGTTAGCAAAAGCTAAAGCAAATTTTAAATCTCAGGTCTTCCAAAATTTTGCTAAAATTTAAGATTATCTCATCCTGACTAAAACATTTTTGGTGTTACATAGGAACCTTATATTTGTAGTCTGCTTCCAAATGACAGTAAGCCTGGTTCAAATGTAGCATTTTACATGCACCAAATACATAATTGAGTCTACTTGAATTAAAAAGTTTGACATTTTATATTCAAACATCAAATTTAATTGTGTTGAATTCAATTTATCAGACCAGTAAAGACAGTGACAGACTCTGGAATGTCAAGTTTTACCAGTTGAGAGCAAAGAATGATATAAATTAAGGAAATTCAATGAGAAGGATAGAAATTACATGTAAAGCAACAGATCGTCTGTTGATAAATGAACTTCACATCTATCAACGAGTCAATTTTTTAAATTCTTTGTTATAAAACTTAGTTTTTGGAAGAATTTGACATTATTCATTCTATTTTGCTTGTTCTCTTTGACTATGTGACTTGTAGGTTCAAGATTATCTTGTTGACAAAACTTCTCTGAAATGTGGTGATGAGACTCAACCTTCCAAGCTGGCCTGCTTGCAGGCGGTGTTTGTGATTTGCTCGCCATATTGGAGGGGTGGAGGATCTGGGATGATCTTGGGTGACAAAGCAAGCCCCTCCCCCTTGCTTTGTCACTCATCCCAGATCCTCCACTATATTGTCTAATATTTGAAAACACAAACTAACACTTGCAAACAGGCTTGATTCCTGCTAAAATATTGTTCTGATCCACTGAGCACAGGTGGGTTGCTTAGCACGTGACATTTGTCTTAAAAACACTTGACAGTCACCAGGCAATCGATTTGTTTTTATGATTTGTCCTTGGAAACTGCATTTGTGACTAAACTGGGAAGACTGTTATAACACAAACAAATGTATTTTGGGGTTAAAATAAATGGAAAAGCAGGAAGTTGAAATCGGGATGGAACATTTTAAATTAAATGTGAGTAACATGAAACTGGATGCATGTAGTTGAATCGTTTGTTAAATATGAAACATGACCATTGCGAGCCAACACAACTGAATTAATATATTTTGGCGCCTAAAAAAATAATTTGGCGACTAAACCTAAAGAGATGGTTGCCAAATGGCCCCAAAAGAAAAAAATTAACTTGGAGGGTTGTGAGACTGGCGAACATTTTTCCACATTTCTTGATTCCTAAGTGGCTACATGGGTCAAGTATTTTGTACACATTTTGCATGTTAATTGACTCTAGGCCATTGAAAACTGGTTATAATAGATTTTCATGATTATGCATTTGATTTGGCACGTTTAAAGTGTGGTGTCTGAGTCAACTGTCAAACGTTATTTTTCCACTGTTTGTGTGATTGTGTGGTATTTCAACCAGGCTTAAAATACATGTACATGGAGTTAGGAATCCTGACGTAAGGGATCGCTGGTGCAAATGAAATGCTCAGTTTAATGTGTACAATCAGGTCACCCAAAGAACAAAATGTACAAAATGTTGTAATAAGAAAAAATGGTGAGTTATACATGGAAAGAAAATGACTGTGGGGCAGACCGCTGGTGGAAGTGTTTTTTGGTTAATCTTCTACAATTTACCATTTTTTTCTTGTAGCATTCAGTACTTTTGAATTGTTACAATAACTTGTCGGTTTTGTTGTAGTACTTCTCATTATGCAAAAACCAGAACTAACACACAAGTTGCTTGACAGTAACTGTTTAGTCAGTCATGACATTTTCTTAAATTTGCATGGTAGCTATGTGTAGATGCCATGGAAAAAGATGATTTGGACTGTGTTTCCTTGCCACACCAATGAACCTTTAAACAAAGATTCAAACCTTTATTGGCATGTAATTGTATGTGTTGCAGGTAAAAATTAATTATAAGTACATTATTTCAATCTAGTTTGATTTGAAATTTCCTTTGTCTAGTATTCATTATCACAAATAAGACACAAAGAAATTACAAATCCGAGTGCACTAGCTTAAAATTATTTTTTACCTAGAACATACATGTATACAGTACTGCTCAAAGGTAAGTCGACAGTCTCGACTCGATCCTTGAAACTTGATACTCACGTCTCGAAGGCCGAGACGTCTGAGTTTCGAGACGCAAGAATCAAGGATCGAGAAACGAGAGGTCTGGAATATTCATAAACTCGAATTAGTGCGAGAATTAGCAAAGAAAGGACCCCCCGGACCATCTTGTAATTATTATTTAGCTGTACATGCACCGGTTGAAACGTGATTGATATGATAATCTTTATTTGCATGTTGTTGTATTTTTTTTCATATACATGTCCATAATATGCATGAAATGCCACAAATCGGCAACCGTTTATTCATCAAAACAAGTTGAACAAGGCATTGAAGAACCAAAGATCGAAGAAACCGCAAACAGACTGCCTAGTTAGTTAGTGCAAATTTGCATGCGTCAAGTGAAAGTTGAACCATTTACATTCACGTAATACAACTGCCTCACAAGACAACCTTTAATACAACACAACCTTGCAAGACAATTAAAAAATAACAACTAATGCGGAAAGCAGCCTCACTTGATTTCAAACAACAAATCGTAATTTACCCTCACTAAATATATTTCAACTTACATTCCGAAAAATCTAAAAGCGACTCTATTTATTTACAATCGTTTGTGAACGGTTAATCTTGCCTCGTGCCACTGGCTTCCTTATTTTTTCCGTCGAAGGTACTGTACTTGTCGATTGCTATGATGCACTTCCTCCACTGCTGTTCCTTAAGAGTCGATGGAGTTGAAAAAAATTTAAAAGTACACTCCCTTACCCTTGATAATTTGGTAGGCTCTAGAGCATCATGTCTTCACGAGAAAATTGCAAACTTAGTAATAATATGCTTATGACACTAACATAGGCAATAGAAGATTTATGATAAATTATGTTTGTGAAGAGCTTGTTTGTCCTCATGTCTGGGGAAAAAAAGGTAGGGACTAACGCGAGTGAGTAGTGTAAAATCTGCATTACTTGTTCAAACGCCGAACTGTAACAGCAAATTTAAGATTGCTTGCTCCGGGCATTGCATTCTATATACAGTAAACCAACGATCGATGCCGCTTATTATCGGCGTAAAGGGAGTGGATGGTTGAGTTGAATGTGAAGAGCAGCCCTTTTGTGAATTATCGCGACAGATTATTCAATGATCCTTTGAGGAAAGGAACGGCAAACTGTGTGCATATTTCGTCAAACAGCTACTCACACTTGATACCCAACTCGCTTTTTCCATGCATGTACAACACACGAGTGTGGTTCATTTGTTCAATGTATTTCTTGACAGATCAGTCAAGCAACAAGCTCATTATTTTTCTCGGCTTGAAACTCGATAGACTCGACTCTCGAGTCGGGAAAGTTGACTCGAGACCCGAGTCTCAAAATTTTTGAGGATTGAGAATCGAGTCTCAAGTTGAGTTTCACAACTCACAAGTGACTGTCAACTTACTTTTGAGCGGTACTGTACGTAGTGATTTGTGGCCATTTGTAGGACAAAAAAAAAAGAAACAAAAAAAAAAACGATAACAGTTTTGACGGTTGTTCAAAGACACGAGAGAGAGAGAGGGAGAGGGAGACATCACAACAGACTTTCATCACTCCAGATAAGAAATTTACGGTACCCGATTCAATAGACACAGACACACAAACAAACTGATCCTCATCTTGCTCAATCAGCTATCATAAGAGTTCTAGAAACTTCTAGATAGCAACAGTATTACACAAGAGTTTATCAGTAATGACTTATGACCCTAATAAGCTAATAATAGAAATTGACAACTCAGGATTTCTAGAATGTTCTTAACTCAGATAGACTCTGGAAAATTCTGGATATCAAATTATCAATGATAAGAGAAAAGTGATAAACAGCATTAAGAAACCCAGCTATAAGGTTGGCCAACCAGTTGGCTGTGCCATTGTCATGAACCTATTTGCTTGGTTCCTTGGCAGTTGTTCGTAATTGGAGTTTAGTTGTACGAATCTGCTGTATGACTCTCTTTTGAGAGTTAAGGTCAGGTGAATGACAAGAATTGTGGTGGTTGAGTTAATGGGCAATTCACCCTTTAATTCTATAGTATGCTGTAACTGTATGACTGGATGCAAGGTGTTTGATGTTGCATGAGACCAGGTTTTAAAAAAAACATCCAGCTGATGTTCCTGCTGTAGTATTGGTAGTTAATGTCATTAATTTTTACTCAGCCAGAATGGCAGCAAGATGTTCTTGCATTGTTATGACAACGTGATATGATATTGCCTTTTAGTATAATTTTCGGTGGTGAATATAAGAATTCAGTGTTATATTCACTGCGCTACCCGGTGAATATAACATTTTGGAGGCGTGGCTGCTAAGCTAAGCAAGAACTTTCGTGCCTTTTTATCGTGTTTTAGCACGTTGTTTTGCACTTTCTTATATTCACTGCTGAAAATTATACAATTATTCGCCTCAGGCTCAGTGAAGCTTTGTTTGTGGGTGCTCCTTATTCGCAAGACTTGCTTTTCATTAGAAAGTAAGATGGTTTGCGTACATTTAATTTGGGATGATTGTGGTAACTCAGTAGTAACATGATTGTAGCTTGAAGCTGACAAGTTGTTTGGTTATTTTGTTGTGTCTGGGCATCTGTTTAATAGCATGCAGGAAAGAAAGCCAATTTATGCAGAAATTTCTAGCCATATGTGGGGAAAATGCATTGATTGTGTGGTAACCTTACATCAATGATTGAATTATGTAGAAATTGAAATGAACATTTTGTAGTAAGCATAACCCTATGAAATCAAGTCTTAATACTTAACTGACCTTTCTTCGTGCAGAGTTAGGCCTGGTTCAGAAGCTGCTGCACTCATGTGCCAGGCCTCCAAGCCTACATGTAATAGACCCTATCACAGTTTAAGCCACCATCTTGACAGGTAGGCAACGCATAAAGAATTTATAGTACTTGGGTGGGGATCCGATGTCAAATAATATTTGTAAAACATCAGGTCAGAAAATTTTACGAATTGCGATACAGGGCAAACGATTATACTGACCAACTGTTAGTGACTAATCTCTGCTAGATGTTGCCCAGTAGCGCCGCGTTTCCGATTTTTCATATACTTGTTTGTTATTTTTTTCACGGGAATTTTCAGTGCATGGGAAAACTGTGGGAAAAATTACAGACAAATATATTGAAAATCAAAAACACCTCCGGGCAACTTCAAACAAAGGTTGGTCCTGAAAAACTAGTCAGTATGATCCTTTGCTCTGTACCTTCGGTTCGCAATTCAAAATTTTTCTGGAGATAACGTTTTACGAAAATTATTTGAGGTAGGATCCCCATACAAACACTGTATTAAAGTTCTTTATGCCTTGCCTACCGATCAAGATGGCGGGTTAAACCGTGGTAAGGTCTATTGAATTGGGTTGGACTTTAGAGCAACATAGGCGTGACGTATGATTGAGATGGTTTGCCATGGGGCAAGCTTAATTTTTGAGCCTTTCAAAAATTTGTCTCCTGCCACTTTCCTTTTGTGGCTGCATGGCCATTGCCACCATGGGTACAAAGTCCTCAAAAATCATAACCACAAATAATAGGTACAGGTTGAATCACATTGATTACCATGATAACAACCTTTAATCCTTAGAGCGTGTAATTGTACAGTAATTAAGTGTTTGTGCATCCAAGTGAAAATAGACCACCAGAACATTACACATTTAATTGAAATTTACATGAAATGAAATTAATTTTACGACTGAAATATACAGAAAGACGACAGTTAATCAGCCGTTGCTTTAATGTCAGATAATGCGACAGACCTTGTCAAACTTAGTTATTTTGACTTAATTCATCAACAATATGTCCAGCACTTGAGTGGAGCAT
>BLFK01000118.1:144456-156901 GCA_014634185.1 Astreopora myriophthalma | reverse complement strand
TTATGCAGAAATTTCTAGCCATATGTGGGGAAAATGCATTGATTGTGTGGTAACCTTACATCAATGATTGAATTATGTAGAAATTGAAATGAACATTTTGTAGTAAGCATAACCCTATGAAATCAAGTCTTAATACTTAACTGACCTTTCTTCGTGCAGAGTTAGGCCTGGTTCAGAAGCTGCTGCACTCATGTGCCAGGCCTCCAAGCCTACATGTAATAGACCCTATCACAGTTTAAGCCACCATCTTGACAGGTAGGCAACGCATAAAGAATTTACAGTACTTGGGTGGGGATCCGATGTCAAATAATATTTGTAAAACATCAGGTCAGAAAATTTTACGAATTGCGATACAGGGCAAACGATTATACTGACCAACTGTTAGTGACTAATCTCTGCTAGATGTTGCCCAGTAGCGCCGCGTTTCCGATTTTTCATATACTTGTTTGTTATTTTTTTCACGGGAATTTTCAGTGCATGGGAAAACTGTGGGAAAAATTACAGACAAATAATTATATTGAAAATCAAAAACACCTCCGGGCAACTTCAAACAAAGGTTGGTCCTGAAAAACTAGTCAGTATGATCCTTTGCTCTGTACCTTCGGTTCGCAATTCAAATTTTTTTTGGAGATAACGTTTTACGAAAATTATTTGAGGTAGGATCCCCATACAAACACTGTAAGTTCTTTATGCCTTGCCTACCGATCAAGATGGCGGGTTAAACCGTGGTAAGGTCTATTGAATTGGGTTGGACTTTAGAGCAACATAGGCGTGACGTATGATTGAGATGGTTTGCCATGGGGCAAGCTTAATTTTTGAGCCTTTCAAAAATTTGTTTCCTGCCACTTTCCTTTTGTGGCTGCATGGCCATTGCCACCATGGGTACAAAGTCCTCAAAAATCATAACCACAGATAATAGGTACAGGTTGAATCACATTGATTACCATGATAACAACCTTTAATCCTTAGAGTGTGTAATTGTACAGTAATTAAGTGTTTGTGCATCCAAGTGAAAATAGACCACCAGAACATTACACATTTAATTGAAATTTACATGAAATGAAATTAATTTTACGACTGAAATATACAGAAAGACGACAGTTAATCAGCCGTTGCTTTAATGTCAGATAATGCAACAGACCTTGTCAAACTTAGTTATTTTGACTTAATTCATCAACAATATGTCCAGCACTTGAGTGGAGCATTTGAACCAGGCCTAAGTGAGAAAATCCAAAGACACTAAAAGAAATTCAAAAAAGCCTTCAGTTGATATATAGAGCCAAGAATTGAGCACCATCTTGGAAACTAGGTTGGCAGGTTATGAAATCAGTGCCAGGTTTCCCAATATTCAACATAATTAACGTGAACAACCGAAGAAATCACATGCAAAACAGCTCCTCCATTTGGAGAACAGTCAGATCTTAAGTGAGAAGTCATGCGAATAAGCATCCAATTTGAGTTTGTGTTAAGCATATTGATCAGTTTTTGCCCAATTTTCCAGTTTTTGCATGGAAAAAGCTCCGAAGATGCTGAACTCATGCAGATTTTGGCCAATTATGAGCATCTGCATCACCACATCATGTCAGATGCCCAGAGTATGTTCTTTACCATTGAGGACTGTAATTGTATAATCTTTTTTTCAAGTTAGGGGATTTAATTTTTCGAATTGCCTTTGCTTACAAGGACAAATGTCGCCAAAGATTGCAATAATTTTTGTGTATGTAAAATCGACCTGAGCTAGCTTCAAATCAACCAGTGCATAATTTGTGATCCATTTCACAATGATTGGGGAGTCAACTACATGTAGAATTAACTATAAGTTATGCTCATGTTTGACATTTTGATATAATTTTCTTTTGCAAGGCACCCCTGTTAGATGATCTTGAAGGTGAATTTTGTCTTTTAAAAGAAAGTACAAGTAAGTATTCTGCCTCTGAAGGAACTTTAACCCAGTAATGTTTCTCAGTGTGAATGGGGCAAATTTATGAACATCACTCTTCAACTGACTAGCATGAAAACAAGACTGACAATGTACATTGTACTTGTGAGTAAGCAGTTTTCAATTCACTGTCGAAAGTAATTACGCAATTGCGATTGCCACACTTTGTGATTGGCTTAAAAACCTCGCGCCAGTCTATCAACCAATGAGAAGGAAAACCAAAACCAATCGCAACTTGCACACGCGATTTTTCCCGTGCTTTGAGCACGCTACATAAAATTGCTACGAATTTTGATTGGGTCATTGCGCTGCTTGCCCCTGTTGTGATTGGTCGGAGTAATTACTTCGGTATTGGTTTTATGACACTCAATTGAAAACCACTCTATACTGTAGGGTTATGTTTCAGTCATTATTTGAGGACTATGTCTGAATTATTTTTCTAGCATTTACAAAGAAAAGGTCAGTAAGACAGAGACTCCCTGCTACAAGAGAGAGAAGTTCAATACGAAGCCTCATTAAGTAAGTATACAATTCAGGGCGTAACCACCAGACAAAGTTAATGAGTCAAAAAAGAATCAATGGTTAATAATTGAAATATTTATTGGAAGGGCCTTCAAAACTAGAAGAATAGCATATTATAATATTTCATACTTTTTCTGTCGTCTCTCTTTTCAGAGATGTTCAAGTTTTCTCTGGAAAATTGGATAACAGTGTTTATTGACTACCATTTCAGTCTTTCTTTATTAAAAAAGAAAAAAAAAAGCAGCTTTGTACTTGTAAATCAATTGCAATGTCCATGGTGCATGAAACTGCCTGAGTTGTAAAATAGGGGAATTCTAAGATGGGTTTACATGTACTTTGGTGTAAGGACCTCACTTGTGGAGTATTTCTTTGTTTACTTTTGTTTGTGTAATAACAAGTGAAACGGACATTACAGGAGCAGTGAAACTTTACTAGAAATGTACAATGAGTAACAAACAACAACAACATAAAATCATTAAGCATATACCCATTGGCCTCTGGACCGCCCGTAACCATCCATGCAGATCCATGTCCTTTCTACCCCTTGTGACGTCATCAGTTGAAGTGGTTAAGAAAAATTTTGCCCGCTAACTTGTGCAGAGTTTCAAACCATATCAGAATGAGCACAATTCAGTCAAGGAAACTGGAGAAAAAGGCCAAAAACCACGTAACATTGACCTGAAAATCTTCATAAAATCTTGTTCCATAACCCACCTACCTTTCTGAGTACCTAATCCTAGGATCCTGAAAGGTTTTCTAAAAACTCTTGACACCAAAATAAAGCCTACTAAATGCCCAGCAAGGGACAAAAAAAATGAGGCAAGGAAAGCGAAAAAAGAGGGGAGGAGAGAGCGAAAAGTAAAAGTCGAGACTGTTGTGTCACTTTTAAACCCCAAAACTACATGTATCTCGAAATTTTGTTTTCTGTGCATGCCTGAACTTCGTAAGCAAATATTTTGCATCTGGATGAGAAGGCCGTCGAGTGTACAACCTGTAAACGGGTTTGTGGTAAGTTTTGGCTCTGTATAGCACCACGGTGACCAGAAAACCCCTCGACTAGCTTCAAAACACATTTTTCGGCAAAATCTCCAGGGGCCAATGGTCCCTAGGGTGCTAGTCAGCAGAAGTGTTATACATGCTATTATGATAGTTTTGATGTTCCAGTTTGATGTGTTAAAGCTTTGTTGTCTTTGTTTTATGTCATCCCTGAGTTTCACTGATTCTTAGACTGAGCTTTACTGATTCTCAAATACAGTGAATGTGTTTCAGTGAAAATGCACGTTGTTCATTCATTGCTTGGTTGATTGATTCATTTCATGAAGGCTACATACATTTGATGTGTTCTCTGATTCCTTGCTTATTTAACAGTTTTCTGAAGTCAGTTGTTGGAAAGGATCTCACAAAAGTAACCATGCCAGTTCATTTTAACGAGCCTCTCTCATTTCTTCAGGTAATTTAACGAGATGACGGTATTGCTAAGGGTCGTGTACTGTACATCTTTGCATCTACAGTGTACTCACTGCAAAATCATATTGATACCACTTCACATCCAATTTCAGTCTTAAAGAAAAATTAACTGTTTTACTTTCCCACAGGACCTATCATTAAGGTTTTATTGTCATTGATATTATCATCATTATTACTATTATTATATGTACTTGTACAAACATTGTTTTACATTGTACTGCTTGAAGTCTTAGAGTAATTTCAATACATGGAATTAATTTACAATAAATGAAAAAGTCAAGTTGCTTGGCTTGCATTTTATTTTTATTAGCAGTTCAAAGCTGATCGTCACCCACAATTTTTTTTAGGAATAAGTCAGTGATTTTTTTCAGCAACCAGCTTTTATCTCTCTCTGACAAATGACAGCCCTAAATATTTTTGTCAACTGAAGATAAACAGTTTGTTTTGTAAATCTGATGTGTATAGGATTCAAATAATAATGGATGCAATTATGCATAGCATTATCAATCTTCAAAATTTTTTTGTAACTTATGATGTAAGTTGACTGTCATTCTTTATAAAAGAAGCAAAACCACTTTGAGGTTATCAAGTTGTTAGTTGACAAGTAAGGGAAGTGACTATGTTGTGGTAATAAATTAATTTTATTCTCAGTTGCTAAAAAGAAAATTTCGAACAAGTTCCCTTTTTATGTGCCATTGTATTAATTGTTCCAGATTACCGTTATGGATACGAATCAAGGGCAAATAAGAGTTAAACTGGCATTAGAAATTTTGAACCAGGAAAAACTTTAAACCACAACAAGTACTTTAAAAGCCTGTGTATAAGGGCTGGACGTGTAGATAACCCAGGGTTCTCATTAATTTTTCAAGTAGACAATGTAGGTAGCTAAGTAGGCGGCTGACAATTCAAGTGCCGAAGGCAGAAACCTCTAGGGGGGTCTGGGGGCATGCTCTGCCAGAAAAGTTTTAAACTCAAGGGCTCAGAAATGCTATTCTATGCATTCTCTTGTGGCACATCTGAAAAAAAAAAAGAAAGAAAACAACAACTTCAGAAAAGATCAAAACCCTAAGAATTCTAAGGGATTAAAAGGATTTTTTTTAAATTTGTAGCTTTATTAAAAACATAAGCACACCCTGACCCTAATGCCCACTTTCTAGCTATGGCCTTGACTGTTGGCCTTTTGACAAAGCAGGATGCATGCTTTTTGTTTGTTCAACAGGGCTTGTTTCTATTTAACAAACGCATTTCATATTTAACAAACGATTCAGCCACGTGCATGGGGTTTCATGTTAGTCACATTTATTTTAAAATGTTCCATCCTGATTTTAACTTCCTGCTTCAAGTATCCATTTTCTGTGGTCGCCAGCTTGGCGACTATTTTCTGAATCAAGTCGCCAGTATGAAAATTTTAGTTGCCATGGTGCCTAAAGTGATCGCAGCTTGGAGGGTTGCAATACAGCTGTACATGGATAAAATCAGAGTGCTGAGTGCTAATCTGAGTGATGAATTCATTGTTATTCATCTAAAACTGCATGTAAAAAAATTGTTTTTGTTTACAATTAATTTGTTACACGCTGTACCTTCATGCAGTCTGTTCCTGCCTACATGTGGAGTTTCTTCTCTGATGTACCATAACTGTATTTGTTACCCACAAAAAGTTGCTTTTTTTTTTACAGAGACTTGCTGAGGATTTAGAGTATGCTGACATTCTTAACAGAGCTGCATGTAAGTCTGTTGTCAGCATTACACGTACATACTGTTAGTACAGTATTATTCAATGGTTAAAAGTTTGTGCAGATAATAATATTTTGCAAGTAGCATAGCATTTTTCCCAGCCCTTAAGAGAATAAGGGCTTAAGAGAATAAGGAAAATTTCTGTACATATTGTACTGCATGTTGAACAATTGAACCTTCTTAAGGGATTGGATGTAATTTTTGGCCGTTTGGTTAATACCAAGGCTACATGATTGTACATGTAGACTGGATGGCCTAGTGAACACTTGATGGGGTGGTTCTGTGGCTTTGTGGGTGGCTAGCTGGCTCAAATTCTTGTTCGGCTAATGCTAAACTCATGTTAACTGAGCAACTGATCAACCTCGAATCGAAGCTGATTGTCAATAATTGATAAATTTCAGTGTCCCGTGTGTCAGTGTCAACTGCCTATTTACAACTTACAAGAGAGTTAGGGTTAGAATTAGGTTAATGTTAGACTGGGGTCATAGTAACTGCTTATGTGAGGCACAGTGTCCAGTTGGGGAAACACCTCATGGGACACTTCATCATGTCTCTTTAAACAAATGTTCTTCTTGTTGCTTGCACTCCTGGTCATATGAATCAACTGACCAGCAGGCCTTAAGCTGACTGGTAAACAGGCTGAGTGCCAGGCTGATTGACGAACATGTAGATGCCAGCCAGCTGGCTGACTGCCAGATTGATCGGCCATCATCAGCCAGTTGCTGCCCTCCAGACAGCCACTGAGCCAGTCCTTTGGTCAGACAGGAAAACTGGCTAGTTGGTTTAAAAATGTCTACATTTATGTTATGTGTTATGTGGCCCAAAGGAGACCATGTCGAAAGTGAGAAGAGAAATTCAAAAAGAACCTGTGTAGTGAACCTGTGAAAACTGGTGACTCTCTTGTGTGTTGATGATAATTAAAAGCAACGTCTATGTTGAACATGGCTACCACATAATGTATTTTTTTGGGTCAACCCTTAACAACACCCTCATGGGCTTGTATCATTATACAGGGGTTTCAATAACTTCTGAAATAGCCATCCATGATAGCCCATTGTAGGCGGCAGTTTGACAAGTTTATGATAGGATTTTTAGTGAAAATCCAGACAAACTAGCGGTGAGAGGCAAAGCAGGCGGCGGTATACCGCCTGTAACCGGCTTCTATTGAAACCCCTGATTATAGGGGTTTATTTGGTACTGGAAGAATTTTTTGGTCATCATTTTCAGGTTAGGTTATTTTTTTTTTTTTTGAGACTAAAAGTAACCATGTTATTCTCATTTTATTTAACATGCAGTCTGTAAGAACTCACTGGTGAGACTTGCTCATGTGGCAGCCTTTGCTAGTTCAACATATTCAACTGTCATAGGCAGGTACGATGTTTTGAGCCCTGTTCAGCTAATCAGTGCATCCAATCAGTTTTCTTAATATCAAATGCGGGAATTTCTCTTCATAAGGTCTACATTGTTAATTGGGCCATAGACTGACTGGAAGTAGGAGCTCCCCCGTGTCTTATAATCCGGGCCATCAGCACAGGGGTAGATAAGATTATTTTTAGTTTTTGAAAAGCCTGTGAAAAGTGGTTGCCATGCTTGCGAGTGCTTTCCTCTGTGCAAAAATATGTGGCATAAAAGGTGAGCTGTCAATCGCTGTCATGCTAAGCTATTTGATTGGGTGAATTGTAAGAACATGCTTGTCTTTGTTTTTTCGCGCATGAAATGGCATTCCAAAAATAGCTCCGTCTACTCCTGTGTTGGCGTACGAAGCCATTGGTGGAGATGGACGCTCCTACTTACATGTATTGGCTTCTGCTGGATGTTATGCACAAAGTTAGTTTTTGACATTCAGCTGAAAAGGGATGAATTCAGAGAATTGTCACGTTTGTTTTCAAAATTGAAGCTACCCAAATGTGGCAATGAAATGAGAGCAAAGCCATCAAGCATTCAAGTCTGAACTTTTCTGTTGGCTGCATTGTTGTAAAATATGACATGTCGTCCTTTTTTAGGTTTTGGAAACCCTTCAACCCACTTTTAGGGGAAACATTTGAGTTTATCAATAATGATGTGGGGTATGCACTTATAGTAGAGCAAGTAAGTGTTTAGTGTTTGCTCATAATTATGTGAAGCAAGTTACATTGACTGGAGAATATAACTTTGGCCACTTCCAAATTTCAGATTGAATAAGAACAACTCTAAACTCATTGGCAAGAGGTGAGTGTCGGGAAGGTGCCTGACAGTATTTGTGAAGCCAGGAACTGCAACCGGGTGCATTGGGTAACCATGACAACCTTGTGAGTGGCATTCACCCAGGCACTGTCACACTGCGAACTAGTGAAAAACAACACTACCATACTTACCAAATAAATCAAAATGGGGTGGGCAGCTGGCTAGGAGAAAACAACTTACGAGCATGTGCGACGATTGAACAACACTAGTGAAATGACCTTGAATATGCCTGGCGTGCTGTTATCCCAGGAGTCCCTGCTGGGCTTAGCAACCACGCCAAAACACTGAAGAACCGCTGACCAGCATTGCCTTGAGTCTGCCATTTCATAACAGAGCCTCTTGAGATAATAGGCAGAGCTGTAACAATGCCAATAGCACAATGAATACCTAGTTCGTATTCACTCGAAACTAGGTATGTTTCATTGTTGTGTGGAAGTTAACTCAACGGGAAGCCGGAGCTTTGTAAAACGTGACTGTTCTGTTGAGTCAAAAATGTGAAGGAACAGAATCATATTTTAATCAATTACAATTCAATCTACAATGTGAAGTAAAAGGTCCCATTAATACCCGGTGTTACAAATGTTTAAAATGAATAGAAAAATAACACGAGACAACAGTAAAACTGACTGTGCACTTCTATGCCTGCCTCCGTATTCAGGTAAAACAGTTCATGAGTTTACAGTTCTGGTCAGCAAATTTGTACTACTGTACACGGGTTAGCAACGGGTTAGTAAACTGGTCAGCTTGAATGAGTCTGACTAATTGAAGAACTCAGGCTTGTACACGGCTTTAAGTGAGGTGGCTTGCATGAATAAAACTAGTTCTATTTTAAATTAAAATTTAAATGGAGCGTTCGCAACACTGATGGTTAAAACTGGCAGTTCGCGAAACAATGACTGACCACCATTTATGCAAATGTCTTTATTTGAACTCTGGAATTGGTGTTTGAAGGTGCTACGAATTAAATCAAATCAAATATTTGGTTTTTGAGAAGAGGGAAAAACTCAACTCGCATGTGTCATCCCGGATTTCAACTGGTGAGTGTGGTCAACACTGTGCCAGTCCTGCTTATGATGAACCTTTGAACCTTTGCTTGCACCCTCAGGCATATAAATGTCAATTGAACAGGACAATATTGGTGGTGTGTTAGGTGGCCTCAACTTCTAAAGTGCATTGTGTCTAATCAATACTTGCGCACTCCCCTGTATAAAAGAATGAAGTTTCATTGGCTCTTTGCCCTAATTTCGCACTACATCTGACAGTTCACTGCTTAATTTTAGTGTCAATGCTTGGGCAGAAATAGGCTGAGACTTCTGAAAGTGACGAAAGAAAACAGCCACAACAAAGCACGCTTGGGCGAGTCATCAAACTTCCCAGAGTGCTTCAATTACAGAATAGGAATAGTTTTTACTCCAATGAGCAATTTCATAATTTCATAATTGTTGTAGTATTTTTGGATTTTTCAAATACATACCTTGTGCATACTTACAAAGCTAAACTTTCACTGTGCCGCTGAAGTTCGAAGCATTGGTGCACTGTCTGTCGGTCAGTCTGTCTGTCTGCTTGGTGCATAGATGAACATCTGCTCTTTCTGCAAGTACGGGAAAACAAAAGAACTGGAATAGAGCCTACACTGTTGTCCCAAGTGAGCAAAATGCAGTGCATTCCCGTACTTGGAGAAAAACCCAACAACTCACATGCCCAATTCAGGATACATGGACCAGATAGGATTGTCCTTTGCTGAGATGGCCAGTCTATGTTTGTGTTGTAGGTTTCACATCACCCACCCATTTCTGCACTTCACGCTGAATCAGACCACTGGATATTCTGGCAGGAGTACAGACTTGACACCAGATTTAGAGGACAGGTAGAGGACTCGAATTTTCCTTTTTAATGCCCTGCCATAAGCCAGTTTCACAATTATGCGCAGAACACATGACCCTGCTTCACTGGCGGGCTACAGTGTTTTATAAACAGTGGATAGTTTAGAAGAATCAAGTGTTGGTCGAGAGAAACAGCAAAAATCATGCTCTGTTATAGTATCTGCTATGTTTTCAAAGTACGGAGACCCTCCAACGAAGCTAAGCCCTTCTTCTATCAGTCCTATGGAAGGCTGTGCTTTCTGCACATGATTGTGAAACTGGCTTATTGCTAACTTCTAATCCTGAGGGATGAAATGAGGAGAAAGTGACGTCATATGCTCAATAGATGAAGAAGGCAGCATATACATACGTGTACACGGCTGATTTTTAGCTTGCAGCATTGGATTTTCGTTCTTTTACACTCTCATACTTGTGTTTACTTAATACACTGCAGTCTTAATCCAGAGTGTGTGACATCATTTTCTCAGTCATCTACTAGAAATTTAAGCTAAAAAAGTTAAGCAAACTGGGTTTCAAAATTTGTAGAAAAAAGGGAAGTGATTTCTTATCGTAGTACTTTAACACTTAAAACTTTTCATTGTACCATGATGGTTTGTAATAGGAGGGACTCAGACCTCGTTTGTTTCTTTCTTTACTTTTTGGTAGTATTTCAAGGTCATACCAACGGGCATGTGTCATGTCAAGTTCAAGTCAGATGGGCATCATTTTACTTGGAAGAAACCCGTTACAACTGTTCATAACATTCTTGTCGGCGGCCTGTTTGTGGATCAGGTGTGTGTACAGGTCATGATTTAATTGAATGTGTATTTGCTTCACTATCACTGCACCTCAAAACTTAAGGCCAATTAATTAAAGCTGACACTCACACTCGCACAGATTGGCACTTTGTGACCAGATACGCTCCTGATTAAATGGAGCTTGAAGAGAGGAGTTACGCCGCTTAAGACACCATTTTTTTTATAAATTTCTTCCATTAGTCATTAAATTTCAAGCGGTGCTATTATGCTAATAAGATTTCAACTCATGCATATCATTGATGTTGGGCCATTCTGTGCCATGAATATTGTTATAGTAGAATTCACTCTAAGACAAAAGGCATCCCTTCACGGCACAGGGAAAACTCGTACAAATCCTTATTTTATTCCTCACAACCTTGAAGTCAAGTTATTGTCGTTGGTTGAATTTTAATAATTACATCAAAATTGGGCAATTGCTTGCTATGTTCTGTCAAGGAACCCTGGAAATCAAGGCCCAGTTCAAAATTGTAAAACAAGGCAGAATTTCAATGGCATTGCGGGTACTTTTGGCCATTTTACCCACTTGTTTTCCACAGATGCTTTGAAAGCTATGCACATGCCAGATCCAAAATCCCTTGTACTAGTAGACAGATAGATTGATTCAGTTCATTTGAATATGGTAATTTCATAAGTTATTAATTAACTTATTTACAAGAAAGCCATATTAAAGATGAAAGTAGATAAAATATTACATACAGTAAGTAAAACAAACGTTCAATTTGACTTGAGATACAAGAACTCTAACATATAAAATACATGTAAAATAACTTTAATAATCCTAGATATCAACAGTTCGTTTGCCTAAAAGCAGCATCCTTTTTTTGAAAATGTCTTTGGATTGTGATGTCTTATAGTCTTTAGACAACCGTTTCCACCGTGTGACTCCTCTACGTGAAAACGACCATTTGTAATGTTTTGTCCTTTGTATATGATTTAAGGCAATATTTCGTTTGGTATTTCTAAGCTGAGACTTGTAAGGGTTATTTTCACAGGCGTTTGTGACAAGTTCACTTAAATATTTGGGTACCTTTTTGTTGCTACATCATACATCAATTGACTAAGGTGTTTTTCGCACGTTGAAGCAAGCGTTTCCCAGTTAAGTTGCCTGATAATATCTGCAGAACGTACATCATAACCGTGAAAGGTAATTATTCTTGCTGCTCTATTCTGCAGTTTTTGAAGTCTAGTAGCAAGCCCTTTATCCACATTGCCCCAGACGACATCACAGTAGTCGAAAACAGGCTGGATTAGTGATTTGTATATAATGTTTAGGATATCCCTAGATACATAATCACGTGCCTGTTTTAGACAACTAATCGTTCGATTTACTTTAATACAAAGCTTGTTGACGTGCTTATTCCATGTAAGGTTTTCATCTAATTGTACTCCAAGACATTTTCTGCTGTGAACTTGTTTGACTTCCTTCTCCCCAATCTTGATTGGAAAAATTATACCCAAATTAGACAGTTTGAGATTGCTACCAACAAACATATATTCAGTTTTTGTTACATTTAAACTTACTCTGCGAGCAGAGACCCTTCGATCTTCCTAGATAAGTCGGGAAGAGGAAGGAACCTCTGCCAACCGCCTCGACTTTTCCTGTTGAGCATGCGTTAAATTCAAAGGGTAACCGAGCATCAGTCAAGCGTGAGCAGTATCCGCCAAACTGAAATAAACATTCGACATTTTTGCGAAAATCTCTCTGAAAGACACGCCGTAACTGAAAAAAAATATATATATTTCCTCACACGCTTAAGATAGTTTACACTTTTCAAATGCCGTATGTTTATGTTTAAAACAAAATTTCGTAGCTTTCTGCTTTCGCCGTGACGGAGGAAATACCCACGTGAACTCACAATAATCACGAGAGCAAAGGTCAT
>BLFK01000118.1:136956-139456 GCA_014634185.1 Astreopora myriophthalma | reverse complement strand
AGTTCCCGGTCTCCAATGGTTTCAGTTCTTTGGCTGCCCTGTTATAATATTGGCATTGGGTAGCCACCGTCTCTGGTTCTGCCTCGCACTAGCTATTCTGGGGTTAACAGGTTCAGGTTTTAGCTGATTCCTGATCATTGGTAGAGTCACACGCAGTGTTCTACTCATGAAGAGTTGGACAGGTGAGGCTAATCCATCTGTCTGAGTGTTCCTGTATTCTAGAAGACTGAGGTAGGGATCCTGGGATCCGGTCTTGGCTTTCTTGAGTAAGTGCTTTGCTGTTTGAACGGACCTCTCAACCAGCCCATTCGCTTGGGGGTAATGTGAACTCGGTGTTACATGGCGGAATTCCCACTCATGGGCAAAACGGGAAAATTCTTCTGCAGCAAATTGAGGCCTGTTATCTGATACCACCCTTTCAGCGATGCCGAAGCGTGCGAATGTGGTAGTCATTCTGCTTATGACTGCTGAGCAAGTGGTGCTGGGCATTCTCTCCAACTCAAAATATCTGCTGTGGTAGTCTACCACAATAAGATAGTGCTCATCATCAATGTGAAATAGATCTGCGGCCACAATTTGCCACGGCCTTTCTGGAACATGTGATAACATGGGCTCTTTTGGATTGGATGTGCGGAACTTTAAGCAGGTTGGACAGACCGAGACCATTTCTTCTAACTGACTGTGCATGTTTGGCCAGCACATCACTTCCTTTGCTCGGTTCTTGCAGTTTACCATTCCCGTATGTCCCACATGGATTCGTTTCAACATTTCTCCTCTAGCAGCAGTGGGATTGACTTCTCTCCCCTTTTAACACTAGCCCGTCAACTACTGTGAGCTCATCTCTGTAGTTCCAAGAAGGTAGGAAGGCTTATCAACATGTCGTTTTCCACAGGAAAGTTTCCTACTCGTTTGAAAACCGCTAATGTGACACCACTGTTTAAACAAGGTGCAGTCAGTGATCCTTCTAATTATCGCCCAATTCCTGTGCTACCGGTGGTGTCAAAAGTAATCGAACATCATATGCACAACTCTCTATATGCTTTCCTCATGGATAATAACTTGTTGTATTCTAGACAGTCTGGGTTTCGTAGGAGGGTACAGCACCGAGACTGCTCTAATCAAGTTAGTTGACGAGCTTTTGTTCAGCTTGGATAATAATCATGTATGCGGCATGGTCCTGGTTGATTATCAAAAGGCTTTCGACATGGTGGACCATAAGCTATTGTTGCGCAAGTTGGAACTGTACGGTATAGTCAACCGGGAGCTTTCCTGGTGTCACTCTTATTTGCTGGATAGGAAGCAAGTGGTCTGTGTAAATGGGAGTGAGTCAAGCGAAGCTTTGATGTTGCATGGAGTCCCTCAGGGCAGTATTTTAGGTCCGTTATTTTTCATTTTGTTTATCAATGATCTGCCCTTGTATACAAGTGCTCAGTTGGACCTTTACGCAGACGATACGACTGTCACTGCTTCTGCGGATGTGAAAAACTTAGCCACCTTAAATTCATCACTAAATAAGTCTGTCTCTGAAATTCAATTATGGGCTTTAGCGAATAAGCTCCCATTAAATGAAGACAAGACTAAAGTACTTACGATCACTGGGAAAAGATGCGTGGCTAATATAAATGGAAGTGACATAGATGTTATCGTAAACGGAAACCCGCTCAGTAATGTGGATTGTGCTACCTTATTAGGCGTAGAAATTGACAGCAAATTGTCATTTAATGAACATATTGAGAAAGTATGTAAAAAGTTGGCCTCTAGAATCGCAATACTGCGTAAGATCCGAGCCTGTCTACCTCTTAAACAGCGACTTCAGTTTTATAATAGCATTATTCGCCCTGTTATGTCTTACGCAAATGTTGTTTGGGCAAATTGCGATAAAGAGTGGATTTATAGGGTCTTAAGATTGCAAAAATGTGCGACACGTGTTATTTCTTATGCCGATCGCATGACAACATCAGTTGCTTTGTTTAACAAGCTAGGTTGGATTCCGTTTTATGAGCAACATAAGATAGATAAATGCGTAATAATGTATAAGCGAATTAACGGGTCTTTGCCGAATTATCTAAATGAACACTTAATTTTGAATAATAAGCAGCACTCCCGCAACACTAGATATTCAAGCATTAATGCTGTTTGTCCTAAATTTAGAAGAGAAACAGAGGGAGGACGCTCTTTCGCTGTTTCGGCAACAAGACTGTGGAACAGTATACCAATTGAAATTAGGAAACTAGGTTCTGTAACATGTCTTAAAAAGAACATGTTTGCCAAGATTTTTAAGGAACAACAATGTTTGCATCATTTTATTATTTAACAAATTTTTGTTATTTTTCTTAAATTCGAATCTAGTTATTTTAAGTGTATTTATATTTTAGCTTACAATTTTTATTAGATTGTAAATAGTTGTGTATTTTATGAGGGCCACAAGTTTATCAGCCTTTGGCTATTAAGTGCTACCGTCTTTAAATAAAGGCTTTACTTACTTACTTACTTACTTACT
>BLFK01000118.1:124110-135858 GCA_014634185.1 Astreopora myriophthalma | reverse complement strand
TGGACCATAAGCTATTGTTGCGCAAGTTGGAACTGTACGGTATAGTCAACCGGGAGCTTGCCTGGTGTCACTCTTATTTGCTGGATAGGAAGCAAGTGGTCCGTGTAAATGGGAGTGAGTCAAGCGAAGCTTTGATGTTGCATGGAGTCCCTCAGGGCAGTATTTTAGGTCCTTTATTTTTCATTTTGTTTATCAATGATCTGCCCTTGTATACAAGTGCTCAGTTGGACCTTTACGCAGACGATACGACTGTCACTGCTTCTGCGGATGTGAAAAACTTAGCCACCTTAAATTCATCACTAAATAAGTCTGTCTCTGAAATTCAATTATGGCCTTTAGCAAATAAGCTCCCATTAAATGAAGACAAGACTAAAGTACTTACGATCACTGGGAAAAGATGCGTGGCTAATATAAATGGAAGTGACATAGATGTTATCGTAAACGGAAACCCGCTCAGTAATGTGGATTGTGCTACCTTATTAGGCGTAGAAATTGACGGCAAATTGTCATTTAATGAACATATTGAGAAAGTATGTAAAAAGTTGGCCTCTAGAATCGCAATACTGCGTAAGATCTGAGCCTGTCTACCTCTTAAACAGCGACTTCAGTTTTATAATAGCATCATTCGCCCTGTTATGTCTTACGCAAATGTTGTTTGGGCAAATTGTGATAAAGAGTCGATTTATAGGGTCTTAAGATTGCAAAAACGTGCGGCACGCGTTATTTCTTATGCCGATCGCATGACACCATTAGTTGCTTTGTTTAACAAGCTATGTTGGATTCCATTTTATGAGCAACATAAGATAGATAAATACGTAATACTGTACAAGCAAATTAACGGGTCTTTGCCGAATTATCTAAATGAACACTTGATTTTGAATGATAAGCAGCACTCCCGCAACACTAGATATTCAAGCATTAATGCTGTTTGTCCTAAATTTAGAAGAGAAACAGAGGGAGGACGCTCTTTCGCTGTTTCGGCAACAAGACTGTGGAACAGTATACCAATTGAAATTAGGAAACTAGATTCTGTAACATGTTTTAAAAAGAACATGTTTGCCAAGATTTTTAAGGAACAACAATGTTTGCATCATTTTATTATTTAACATTTTTTTTATTTTTCTTAAATTCGAATCTTGTTATTTTAAGTGTATTTATATTTTAGCTTACAATTTTTATTAGATTGTAAATAGTTGTGTATTTTATGAGGGCCACAAGTTTATTAGCCTTTGGCTATTAAGTGCTACCGTCTTTAAATAAAGGCTTTACTTACTTACTTACTTACTTACTTACTAGGACTAATTTAGGACACCGACTTCTTTGATCCGGCTACCTTACCCCGATGATTCTAATTAGCTGCTGCAGCGGAGGGTCATCTTTTGTCTGGGCTTGCAGCTCTGAGATCTTTGCGTCTGAGATGGGAAGATTGGTCATCACAGTGTGAACTTGGACATCGAAAGCCTCATGTGTATCATCAGTGTCTTTCAGGTGTAATCGTGAGAGGGTATCAGCACCTGGAATTTCCTTTCCAGCCTTGCGGCCAACATTTATGTCATACTTTTGGAGGTGTAGTATCATTCTTTGAAGGTGACGTGAGGCAGCTGATAGAGGCTTTTTCAGAATTGCCTCCAAAGGCTAGTGATCAGTGATGACTTCGACAGGTCTTCCATAGATATACTGGTGGAATCGCTCAGCCCCGAACACATTTGCATACATCTTCCCTATTTGCACATACTTTTGTTCGGTGGGGGTGAGGGATTTTGATGCATATGCCGCAGGTTTGCTATCCTGCAGTAGCACCGCACCTTGGCCATGTTGGCAACCGTCGACCTCCAGAGTTATGCTTTTGGTTGTATTGAAATAGGTCAAGGTTCCTGCGGAGGCAATCAATATCTTCATACCTTTAAAAGCAGAGTCTTGTGCACAATCCCACACAAACTCAGAATCTTTCTTTCGAAGAACTCTCATGGGTGCAGTGGCTTCCGCCAGATTAGGTGTGAACTTTGCTACTGTAAGTAACTGACCTTACCAAGTAGGGTTTCGAGTTCAGACTTGTGCTTTGGAGGCTCCATGTCTTGAATGGCAGCAATCTTCTTTGGGTCTGGCTGTACTCCCTGGTCAGATAGCACATGCCCGAAGTAGCTAACCTTCGTTGTTCCTATAATAATAATAATAATAATAATAATAATAATAATAATAATAATAGTAATACTTAACACTTGTAACGCGCATTTTAACATGAGGTGATGATCAAATGCGCAGAATAATAAACAAAGCGAATAGACACTATAACATATGCATAATTACATTAAAATCATTTATCAGTAATATGTTTAAATATTGAACTACGTTAAATCCTACAGTGATTTAAAATAATATGTCAGTAAAGTTATTTAAAAGCTAAATGATAAAAATGTGTTTTCAAGTGTTGTTTAAATTTGTCTAATTTATGAATGTTTCTGCTTTCTGAAGGGAGCGAGTTCCATAATTTGGGTGCGGCCATAGTGAACGATCTATCACCCATTGTCACAGCAGATTTTTTCAGCGGTGGGGTTAACAATATTGCATTGTTAGACCGAAGACTATATTAAGTGTTCTGTCTGAGGTGCACGAGACTGGATATATACGAAGGTGCCATGTTGTACAGTGCTTTAAAAGTATTGAGGATGACCTTAAATTGTATTCTGTAGGTGACAGGCAGCCAGTGCAGCTCTTTTAGCAGAGGTGTAATGGGGCAATACTTTGATTTCATAAAAATGAGGCATGCAGCTGCATTTTGCACTCTTTGGATTTTAGATATTTGTAACGAGGGCAATCCAATCAAGAGGCCATTACAATAATCAGTTCTGCTGGTCACGAAGGCGTGAATAAGAGTTTCTGCAGTTTCTTGTGAAAGATGTTTCCTTATTCGCCATACACTGTGGAGCTGATAAAATGCTGCGCCACAAGTCTTCTTAATGTGAGTCTCCATAGAAAATGTTTCATCAAACCAGGCTCCTAGGTTTCCGACATGAGATGAAGCGACTATGTCAGCGTTACCAACGCGTATAGTGGAAATATGAATTTTTGCAAGCTGTTGTTTTGTGCCAATAATTACAAATTCGGTTTTGTCTTCATTCAGTTTTGAATAATTTGATTTGGCCCATTTCATGATGTCAATTAAACAGTTTTCCATAGCTTCCACTTTTCAGCATTCCACTGATCTTAATCTCCCTCGAGTGCTCTAAAACTCTCTTCAAATTCTTGTCATGATCCTCTTTGAAAGATCCCCAGACCAGCATATCATCGATGATGGATTTACACCCTTCAATACCTTCAAATGCCATGTCCATCGTTTTCTGGAATACCTCCTGGGCTGAGTGTATTCCGAAGGGCATTCTGGTGAAATGGTATCACCCAAACGGTGTGTTACAGGTGGTTAACAACGAGCTCTCCTCATCAAGCTTTATCTGCCAATAGCCCAGGGTTCCGTCGAGAACGCTCAAATACTTCACACCCGTTAGCAACAGGGTTAAACCCTCCAGGGTTGGAAGAGGGTAGTGCTCACGCATGATCACCCGGTTCAGATCTCTGGGATCGAGAGACACTCTCAATGTGCTGGTGCGCTGCTTTTCTGGTGTAGCGATGGAGTTCACCCAATCCGTTGGTTCGCTTACTTTGACTATGACCCCAAGATCTTGCATTCTCTTTAATTCCTTTTCTAGCTTGTAACTAGGAGCTACTGGGACTCTGCGTGGTGGGTGGATGACAGGTAGTTTGAGCTGAATTTTGTGTGTCCCTGGAAAAGTCCCCAAGCCCACAAACACATCCCTGTACACACTAAATACATCACTTTTGGTTTGCTCTGGTTTCTGCTGCATTTCTTCTACACATAATATCAACTTTATCAACTTTAACGAGAGGCAGGATGACAGTCCCAGGACAGGGGGGTGCTTGTGTAGATACTACGTAGAACTCTAGTAGTTCACTCATCTCCTTATACTTGCAGGGCACTTTACACTTTCCTTCCACTTTGAGAGGTTTTCCCCATACCCACACAGTCTCTGGGTGGTTTTCTCCAGATGGTTACACCTGAGATTATGGAACAGTTCTAAGGGAATCACATTCACTTGGGCACCCGTGTCCAGCTTGAAACTTATTGTCTGGGTATAATTTTCTGGAGAACTTATCCTGTATTCCAGAGAATTTCTTTAAGGCACTTTAGATAAACCAAACAGGCACAGCAGGTTTCAGAAGTTTATTACTGTCATGCATACGCGAGCAATACGCGAACACGTCTTTGGCACATTCACAGGCAACCTTTTGCTCATATTTTTTTTAAATAAACGTAAGTCGTACCTTGTAGTATTGAAACAGACATTTCTTATCCTGGAGAGGCAGAGGGGTGTCAGTAGTTGAAAGAAACGCCAGGGAAGCTCAAGAACTCTTAGAAAAGATCTTAGTAAATAAAGCGCCATCTTGAAAAGCTTAGTAACCAAGCCACAGAATTGATTACAGTCTGGTAACTGCATGTGCTTGCCAAAGAGTCAAGGCATTATGCCTGGTTACTAAGCAGATTTGATCGAGCTACTCAATGCTCACAACCAAGGGAGGAAAAGTCTGTTCTTTAAATCATGATCAAAGTCAGTAAACATCTCTAAAATGGTTTGTTTTACGCACTTCATTTTTGAGCTTTCAAACTTGAAGTAATGCCATTTGAATTGAGCTGGTGGTTTCGTAAAAGAAACGGTACAGAATAAGTGGCCTCATTTACATTTTACTTTCACTTAGATTGCAATTGTTATGCTAATAATGTTGGAATTCTCGGACTGCCAATCGACTCTCCATTTATGACCCATGTATAAGTCGAGGGCCATTATTTGAAGAAATTTTTAGGTGCCGAAAGGTCAACTTATACATGGGTAAATATGGGTATATGCTTTAGAAAAGATCTTAAAAGTATATGTTATTATAAAATAAGGAAATACCAGACCACAGATCACAGGTAAGCACTTCACATGAAGGCATGTCCCTTGGTAAGTTACAAATAATGTGAGATGCTCTACAATGAAGTCTTTCAATCGAATCAAGTACGTCAGAGTTACAGCCCCCCCCCCTCCCATAACACTAAACCATATCTAACAGAGGGCAAAATTACTTTAAAATAAAAATGAGGTGAAACGTTTTTTTAGCAAAAATCTAGATTGTTCTAGCAAGTCCAGTTAAGCTAAAAAGCTCTTCTATCCAGTACACGCGACGTCCAGGTTAGCCTGTGGTTGACTGTCAACCCTTATATGCACGTGTTTTTGTCACCCATTTTAGAATGTAGTCTCCTAAGAACACTGGGGCAATTGACCCCGTCGGGTTTTCTCTACAGAGCAGCATCACCTCACTTTTCCTGGATGGGTGTTAACCGGTTGGTAGGGCACCAATTGTGAACTTCCTTCAATGCCCTATTCAACTTTGTGATCGCCTCATGTGCTGTGTCTCCCATTCAGAAGACTGTAGAGTCATCGGCGAACAAACATAATGACCCTGACTGGACATATCAGGGCACGTCATTTGTAAATAATGTAAATAAAGTTGGACCAAGAAACTGATCCTTGAGGGATATTAATAGACAGTAGAAGATCTGATTTAGTTCCCTTTAACACTGTGAACTGCCACTTTTCATTCAGATAGCTCTTCAGCCACTTGAGGGGCAAACCCTTAATTCCAAAATTCTAGCTTGATTCACCAGTAACAGAGGTTCAGCAAATGATTTGCTTAACTCTTAAACTCTTAACCTGCTTTGGGTTTTGTGAAGACCTACACTTTGTCATAGCTAGAGAACCTTAACACTGTGACTGTTCAGGGGAGCATATGCACATGATGTCACAGCAGCCATGTTGGTGCAGTCCTAAACAAACGGCCACTATGTGACTTATTAATAGCTGTAAAAGTGTAATGCGCCCGTGTGAAAGATGGTATGTTAGTTGCTTGGCAATGGGCGAAAGGACAACTAAAAAGGAAACCAGGGCATCCGACCGGTGTTACGGAGGTCGTAGGTTCGATTCCTGCCTGGGACTCTGATTTCCTTGTCAGTTGTCCTGTTGCCAAGCAACTAACTTACCAAATGGCAACTCTGTTAACTAGTGTCCTAATAAAATCCTCCGGGAATCGGACCCTCTTCTCTTGCAAAGATTTCCTTTGTTTCAGTTAAAAGACTTGGTTGAATGAATAGATGATATAAGGGAATGTTGTTTGTGTCAAGTTTGGTAATTCTATTTAATTCAGTGCCACCGCTGATAACAGACTGAGCCCAAAACCTCTGGAGTAATGACAGTTACATCACACTTGAGTTAATTAACATTAACTGTATAACATTGAATCTGCTAGGAGCCCCTTTTTGAATGGTGAAGATTGTAGCAAGTCCCCTATTTTGAGGCTTGAACGAAACAATTCATACCTGATCTCAGCAGCATTACAGCAGTCGGCATGGGCAAGCCTGATAATGCCAGGTCTTTTCTCAGCTGTTTGTTTTTAAGCTGTGATGGTAGCTGTGATGGTCATTCAATGTTTTCATTTCAGTAGCTTATGTTCTCAAGCAAACCATGGGTGTAATTTTTGTTTTTGTATTCATTAAATTATGTAGGAAGGAGATGTAGTGGTAACAAATCACTTTACAAGAGAGCAGTGCATGGTCCATTTCCAACCTGCCAGGAAAGTTCAAGAGGATTTTAAAAGACTTGCAGGTACAGTGAGATACTAACTTGATTGTGTAGACATAGCTTTCCTGTTCCACTTGCCATCTGCTGTGAACACAAGTGTTGTACGAGAAAACCTACAAGCGTAGATAGGAGGCAAGTTAAGCGTAATGAACGTTTTGCTTTCTTTTCTATTATTTTTGAATTGCTTTAGGTTTAGTTGCAGTAGAAAAGAATAAAGTTTGCCATCGCCTTTTATAACTCGTGCAAACAAAACATATTTTTTGTGTATCTTAATGCTGCCATGAAAGTTCGTAGGATATACTTACCCACCTTTTGCAAAATGTCACACCTTAGCACTGTACGTCACGAAGTGAGTTTAAGTTTAGGTTTAAAAATATTTCACCATGTTAAAGCAAATGTCGTATATTGTACTGAAGATATGACATGTTACGGTGTAATTTTCATCACTGCAGTGAAGTAAGGAACTTGAGCAGTTGCAGTGAAGCCTCGAGCTCCCAGATGACTTGATAGCACAGTTGGTAGAGCAGTGTGTGGTGCAAGGTCATGGGTTCAAGTCCAGTTCAAGCCAGGATGTGTTTTCAGGCCTCACCACTGCAACTGCTTAAGTTGCTCACTTGACTGCAATGAACAAAATTACATCAACTAGGGTCGTTCATAAGAAATTCAAGGGGCTCCGTGAGCCAAGTCGTGAATGTGGTATTACAGTAGTTAGAGGTTCGTGATGGCTGATCGCTGAGAACTGGGCAAAATTTTAGCTGTTGGCTGAGAAATGACAATGTTTTGAAATGTCTAGCGTAGAATGACTGAAATTAAGCCGAAAAACACGCCCTCGATTGATTAATCGATCGATGGATCAACAAGATTTTAAAACGTAGACCATGCTAATCAAGTCCCTGCTCTTAAAAGGGAAGGTGTGCATGTATAATGTATGTTACAAAGGCCAAAACACCTGCATTAAACTGATAGAGCAACACGAAAATACTCTCTCTGAGTGCAACAGCTGACCATGTCACATAAAATTCATTTCGCTAAAATTGCCAGGTTACCCTTTGAGTTTACGCCAAAATTCCCCACTCTCCTGCAGACAGCAATAAATTGTTCATTTCGCATGCCCGCATTCACGAGACAAATTCCTGCGACTTCTCGCCTCAAATTGCCTTTATGGTCCTTTCATCTCCATGTGAACTGTTCAAGGATAAGTGCTGGTGACGAAATGAAGCTTGTAAACAATGTGCTGAGGGGATTGCGTGAGCACCATGAACTGCGTAAGCACCGTGACTGAAGGATTTTTGTGACAACATTTTAATGGAACTTGTCCCTGTGGTCCATCCACCTTGTGAGGGTGCGTTTCTTTGGGAAAAGATTCAGAAAATGTATGGGAAAATAAAATTACTGCAATTAATAAACATTTAGTATTAAAATATTAAATTAGCAGTTTATGAAACGAGAACTTTTGCTACACGCCAACTAAACTTTTTGGAAAGAATGGTTATAGGTGCAGTCGCTGCGCAACGTGCTGCTGCTGAAAGTTCATGTAAACAAACACAACTGTTAGTGTAACTACAAATTTGCCACAATAAGTCAAACCTTTATCATATGTTGGGTTGCGCTAATGTTACAGAGATTGTTTTGAAATTGCACTTAAGGCTAAACAAAATGCTTCAGGGCGTTCCCATGGTATGCTGTGTGTGGTGGGTCATAGCTAGCACAGTTGAATATGAAAAGACTAAATACCACAGCTTGAATTCGTTGTCTCTATCATTGTACGATTAAACTATAAAAGGATAAGTGAAATTACAAAGCTACAAAGGTGAAGTTTACATGAAATACAATGCTGAAAACATACAAGGGAGAAGATGAAAACTTGCAAAACTGTGGTATACAAAATTAGAAGATTTCATTGAGTCCAATGTCAGTCTTGCTCGTAAAAACGAGGAATCTACTCCAACAGGAAAAACTAACAATCATGCATAGATCTGGAACGTATACTGATTTTACGAATAAAGTTACAATTAACACGTTAAAACAATAGATTTGTTATGTTCATTCATACAGCACTACACTGTGTGTCTTTCATTACAAAAAGCTGATGTACAGCTGGAGCAAAGGAAATATGCGGTGACCGTGGGGAGTTTTCACGGAGAGGAGGCCTGGAGGCCTTCCAGAACCTATAAAGTTGGCAACTAAGGGTAAATGTTTTGCCAGCAAGCCTTTGATAATATGCCTCAGGGTGTGGATCTCTTGAATGCAGCTGCGCCCATGTCTGAAACCAGCTTGATTGTGCCTTAGAATTGGGTTAAAGAGGGCTGGATTCTATTAAACAATTAGATTATGAGCTCGAGATTTCAACTATCATGCATGGAAATCGAGGGCGAATAATCTAATTGTTTTAGTATAAATCTACTAGTCGTTCAAAACTAAACAAGTAAATTATCTATATCCTCATCGCAGACACTTCGAAACACTTTGAAAACGCGACGAAGTGGCCGCCATTTTGTTGAAAACCGCTACTCGCTATCTATCACAGAATAGATAGCGAGTAGCATAGCCAATCAGAGAACGGCATTGGTGATAGAACGCTAGTAGATTTATACTAATAAGCAATATTGTAGACCTTTGCGTAGATGGATGTTGGGGTTATTCCCCGATGTAGTTGTTTGTCAGGGAAAGGTCGCCCCAGCTTTGGCGTGGGTGCAAGGAGTTTAGTGACCCACTGCACTGATCACTGCACTCAGGATGCAGTGATCGGAGTGGAGCTCAATGCTGTTGTAGCCTTTGCAGTTTCTAAGCGGTTTGGCCCACTTACTAGTGACCAATATATGGTCACGTTGGGCATAGGAGCCCAGTGGGTGAGTCCAGGTCCACTTCTAGACCTGGGGGGGGACCACATGTCTGAGGTTGGTTGCAAGGCAAAAGTTAAGTGTCTTGCCATTGTTGTTGGTGGTTGTCAGTGCCTATTATAGCTTAAGGTATCTGACGAACAGAAAACGGTTGACTTAAGGTTGTTTTACAGTATTTGTTAGTTAATCTATAGATGCATTTATTATAACTGCATATGGCTTAGCTTTCAAACATTTCTTGCAAACAGAGGGTAGTTTTGCGGCGTACGTATTCCGTAAAGCAAAACTGCAAATTATAAGAGTAGTATAGGATATGAGGCTACCGGCAAATTTTACTAAATGATGGTGCAAAATAATTACAAAGTTTACTCTAAGAGTTTACTCAAATGGGAATTTTTTGTTGTATTGCTTTTCAAATTTATCAGCAAGAGGGCATAAATCAATAATTATTTCATGTATCATTCCCATTTCGTTGATAAATAAAGTATGGTTAAATTGGTTTCCCCTTAAACAAGACCTTAGATCAACTAGTACTTTCTCATGTTGTGTAAGCAAATTTGGACATTTGATTATAATCCTTCATTTCAGCCAACAACAACAACATATACTTTATTTTAACAATACTGAAAAAGGCCTTTGTAGCCCGCAGTTAGCAGAGCTATTCTAGGCGGGCTACTAAAACTGACACTATAATTAATAAGCTCTCTCTCTCTCACACACACACACACCTACACATTCAATAAATAAATAAGCGAATAAATAAAAATAAACAATAAATAATAGTAGTAATAATTATGTAAAAGTTATAACTAATCCAGATACATATAAATTGTGTTAGCCTGAGAGGAAAATAAGGGAAAAGACTCTTAGCAGGTCAAAGAGGAAGCTGATCAGTTAACATAGAAACATGAGCTAGAAAGGTCAATGTAGCGCATGTCAACAGTCATCGCCTCAGTTTCAAGAATTTTCAAAAGCAGGTGAGTCAGCTTGCGATTAAAAGGTGCTTTCCTTAGCTCACGAAGTTCAGGGGGGATGCTATTCCATATTTTCGCACCAACTCTGGAAAAAGAAAGCAACTGATGATTTGTTCTCGCCTGTTTTATATAGAAGCTTCCAGCACACTGAGAAACGAGTAGAATAGGAATGAACCTGTTCAGAACGAGTAAAAAGTTCAGAAATATTGGGAGGGGCACAATGATTTTTGATGTCATGTAACAGAGAAGCAACCAATTTGAAGTAAAGCATTTTTATCGGTAGAATTCCCGAACAAGCAAAAAGAGGAGCACTGTGAGATGTATAATCGGAAAAATACATTAGACGAAGAACCTGCTTTTGTAAAATGACGATTGTGTTTAAATGTGCATTCGCGGCTTGGCCCCAAGCGACGATACCATAGGAAATATACGGTTCGATGAGCGAGCGATAAATGTTGAAAAGAGTAGGGCGCGGTACCAAGTGTCTAAGCCTAGCAATAATGCCGATACCTTTGCTTATTTTCGTGGAAATATAGTTAATATGGTGCTTCCAAGAGAGATTACCATCAATTAGAAATGTATGTTCTCACGTTATGGAATGCACGCCTCTTTGTAGTGCTATTTCGGGTGTTCGGTATTCGCAGTTAGCATTGCTTTTCGCAGTTTGATAGAGCGCGTGACTTCGTGTTTCAGGTATATAAGGCATTCTTTTGCAGTTCAAGGTCACTCGATGGCATCTCTCGTCATACTTCTGTCAATTATGGGCAAAACGGGCAATGATCTTCCGCCATTAGACGTTAACCCTGGACAATCTAGCCAAGAGAGCGCCCTTTCTGGCGAAGAAACGTTAAATTCAGTTTCCCGCCTTCTCGATTCGAAGCCTGACAAGAAGTTTTCAGAGTTTAAATGTGGTCTTGAGCAGAAGGAACTTGCGACTGACTCTCAGATAAAGAAATTGAGAACTGAAGCGAAAGCCACCAACAGCTTTCAGTTCAAAGGTAACAAGTTGCAGTTTGAATTCAATTCGAGTTTGTTAGACTCTATTAATTCAGCATCCGCTTCTCTGCTGGAGGGGAATTTAACCAGGGTAAATCAGGAGTTGGAGAACGCCAAAACTTTGCTGAATAAACGAAACAAAGCCATACGGTTTGCTGACAAGAGTCCGGCTGGTTGGACGGCAGTGGAAGAATAGGAATCAGATGAATTAGCTGACGACTCGGAGGATGAAAAGAAACTTCGTTCGGC
>BLFK01000118.1:111475-113975 GCA_014634185.1 Astreopora myriophthalma | reverse complement strand
ATGTATGATACTCCTTGTGTAGTATATAAGTTTGTCATCGTTTGTCAATAGTTGTTTTTTCACCGTCGTGGCAGGGAGTTTGTTGACATTGAGATAGAGATAATCAGTTGTGATGTATTCAACACAAACGCTATAGTAATTTTCTTGGAATCATGCAACTTCCAGAAATTAACACCTAGTCGAGACTGGTAGTTGTTGTCTATTTTTTTTTTTTCGGCTTGATGTGGATCATGCATTTGATGTATGAGTGAATGGTATGGGCAAAGTCGGCAATCTTTTTAACGTCAATGTTGTGTTCTGAGGAAATTTCATCCACATTTTTCATCGCATAGTCTAGAACATTTTTGGGTGGTTGGCGTTGCTGATATGTGACTGGTCAACATATTGTTTGTATTGCTGGGTCAGGGTTGTGGTGAGATTCGAGTTTGAAAGAAGTCTGCATTTACTGTGGGGTTGTTTTCATGGGCTTGTGGTGTGGTAAGGTTTATGATTTTATGGTTACCCATGTCATGTTAAAAGCGTCGAGAAACGTGCGTTTCAATATTTGGGAAGCTCTCATCGGCTACATTCAGAATCTTGTGGTTGTTCATGTGAAGGGCGCATGCGATGGTTTTTTGCAAATACTTACTATCACAAAATCCTACATTTACGACATGGATTGCTGATGGATTGCTGATTGCATACCCTAAATTCGTAATTTGTTTATTGTTCATATCAAGATTGGATTATGCAACTTTGCTTGTTTTTGTTGATAAACCAACATTGAGTTCATGTCTTGTGATGGCATCGTTATCGTTAGATGATTCTTTCATGTTTGTAAGGCGTTTCTGTTGAATATCATAATCACTGTTAGATGTTAATTCGAAACCAACACCTGCATCACCTTTTTCACCTTTTCAAGAAATTCGATGATCAGAAATTTTACTTGATAATGATCCATTTGAATAACTTTTATTATATTTATATATTAGATTATAATGGTTGATTGAAGTTTTTAGCTTTGATTTTTCTTGGATTGTCAGTGTATAAAAAACTATATGGTTCCTCAGTTGCTTCTGTGTAATCGTTCCTTGATATATAAAGCTCTCTACATATTAGATTTTGTTCATTCTGAGACGGAAATTCATAAACACAGTAATGAGTTGAATTAAGAGGGATTGTTTTATCAGTATTAAACCAAGATTGTGATAAAAAGTTACATGAACAGTTTTTATTTCTTGAATTTGTGTAGTAGTTTCTTATTTCAGAATCATTCTTACTTCCAGTATTAAGATGATCATAAAAAATAATAAGCTTTTGGTTAACATTTGTCAATTTAGATAGAGGAAATATTTTATCATTGCTTGCTTCAATAATAGGGTAACCTACTTCATCACTTATTGGTTGAAATGTTTCTAGTAATTTTTGATATTTTGATTGTTCTAAATTTTTTGCATATAGACAAATTTTATTGAAATTTAGAGGCCTATAAATCATGTATAGCAGCATGTTTGTTTTTCCTGAGGAACCTGGGTTGCAAATCAACATTCAGAAGGATCGGTCAGGCATGAATTTATGCAACTGTTTCTCTAATATGCCTTAATGTGACTGCGTGATGCAGTTATGAGTCATATGGTTATTGAAAAATGGACTATGTGACTGTGTGATACAGTCGTAGTCTATACCCACATTTCACCCCTGCTCGCCACAGAGTCTCCAGTAGCTCAGGGGTTAGAGCATCCATACTAATCTAGATCTCGGAGGGTCGTAGGTTCGAGTCCCATCTGGGGCTCGGATTTTTTCCGAGTTTCCAGTTGAACATGCATAATATATCTTTCATGTTTATAATTTGTCATAGAATCATCTTTACAGTCATAATTATTTGGAATTTTCATTGCATAATTACATAATAGTATATAATTATTAAATAATTACTTGGCCGAGGGTAGCACATTTTCTGAACAGGGAGTGTAAATCCTTCCCCGAGGGCTTGAATCATTTTTAAATCTACGGGAGAAAACTCAAAAGAGGGGCTTGAGTCTCAACTGAGGATGCTGGGTCAGATTCTAAATGCTTGAACATGGAAACAACCAATGTTACTGATGTTACGGCTGCGAACAGCGATAATGAAGGCATCAATTTCACACATGGTGGGGAGCATGCCACTGGCGACAAGGACGAATTTGTGGTTGCAGGCAGCAACAATGAAGCCAGCAACTTTGCACACAACAAAGGTACTATGAGCGACAACGGTGAACCTAGTCTTCACAAAATTAGGAGCATGTTAGTGGAGATACAAATCACAGTATCAGGAATCGAATGACAAGACAACCAGTTTGTTGACGATGTGGCGGCCCTCAGAAGTACCGTTGAATCACAAAAGGGAGTGAGACGCTACTATACTTGCTTTGGAAAAAGTAAAGATGCAAGACAAAGAGTTACAAAGAGAACTAGAAGATGTAAGTGAAAGCAGGCAAAAGAGAGATGGGAATAGAAAAACTGTACAATTCAGAGAAAGAAC
>BLFK01000118.1:103975-106475 GCA_014634185.1 Astreopora myriophthalma | reverse complement strand
ATGTAAAGCTATCAGTGTAGATGCGAATGTAAACTAGCCGTAAATTTCAACGTTTATTTCGACACGAGGCACCCTGAGACAAACTCGCAATTCCAGTTACACCGATGGGCCTTCATAAAAGTCAACTTAACTGCCGTACAAACCGTGAAAACCGATTAACCTCAGTGAACTCGGAATTCAGGTAAAACTCGGTGGCCCTCGTGGTTTACATGCTTAATGAAATATGCTTTTTTATTGAAATGATGTTTACCTGTGGATGAAGTTATAACGCAGGCGAGACTGACTCGTCTAGTAAGACTCGTAAGCTATCCCCTCTTAGACACATGCAAAGAAAGCGGTACTCTCAACAACTACCTTTCATTTTGGATTGTACGTTTTCATTAATTTTGTAATGATAACAAAACAGCTTAACGATAACAACATTGCTATAAAGATGCTGAGCCTTATGTGTATCAAGAAGCTAAATGACGTGATATTTCCTGCGGTAGCTGTTTATTTACAAAGAAAAACTGCTTGAACTTTGGAATACTGCTGCCGTAAGTAGCTGCAGTACATGGCAGCGTTGCAACTGGCACTCTCGGTTTCATGCAGCTAGGTCTACCGGAGGTATAGTGAGCGATATTAGAAATATCGACACGGTCCGATTTTTTTGGCCTTAGAACTGAAGGCAACTCCTTTATCTTTTAGTTCCTTCAAAACCACTGCTGTCATACGTTCTCTGTTTCATACGTTCGTATTTTTCATGTTTTTCCCTTTCTGCCGCTCGCTCGAGTTTCTTTTCCTGGCGTTCAAGTCATTCGCGGTGTCCTTCAATTTCAGCAAGTGTTTCGTTATTAAAGAGAAGAATGCGATCTGCTGATGGAGTTAGTGGAATTTTTGGATGAACTGACGAGAATCAAGAATAATATATATAATTTTTTTTGAAAGAAAAAGATGATATTGATGCAATCAGTGACTAATCAATGCAATCGATGAGTAATCAGTGACTGAAAATTTTGTGGCCTATCGATTACCCATTGATCATCGGCAATAATCAATGACTAATCAACTGATTACCCATTGATTACTCATCGATTACACATTGATGTCGTTGATGTCATTGATTTCATTGATCAGATATGCCTGGTATGTTCCATCAAATGTTGTGAAAAGATTGGAAAAAAACACACATTGAAAAAGGAATGGACATAAAACTAGCTAAGACAAATGTGACCGTCCGTTTGAAAACGGCGTGTGAAACATTTAAACACTTCAAACTGTTTGAAAGATGTTTGAAACGCCTCTGAAATAATAGCATTTGATCACTTTTCAAAGACAACTGATGCGTTTAATTTCTGTTTGAAACACGGAATTAGCATGTGCGCAATTATTGAATGATTATCAACAACGGCTGGAGGTCACAGAAGTCTCAGGTGAAGCAGAGCGAATGAAACGTAAATCCATGTGGTTAGAAAAGTTGCTTGAAAAACGAATTTAACGATTTCTAAAACGTTTCAAAAGATTCCTTAAGAGAAAGCAGGTGCATGAAAACTGTAAGATTTATCTACATTTTTTCGTGTGCACGGCATTACAAAACCTATTCATAAATCTTGCACTCTTGTTACTTTGCTTGGGCTAAGCGCACATTCAGCGCATTAAACGCAGCTTTTGTCCATCATAGAATGAAGCCACGACAAGTAGCAAATGCCGTACTCACACACCGTAAAGTTGAAGAGTTTCCACAACTAGTGGTAGCCTGGTTGTAAGAAACAACGAATTTCGGTTGCGCATGTAGTAGACATTTTACTCCATGATGCTAAGTTTTAAAGGTAGATGTGGGTGAGGACCTCACGGAAAATTGCATCCACTGAACCACGCTCTTCGAGGGTACTGAGCAGAGCCACTCGTGAACGAGTCGGAGCAGTTGAGTTACCCATGAGCGAGATTGTCTGAAGGCATGTTGATGATTGCTTAATAACTGAATTGTCGTCAAATGTCGTAAAAAACGCGTGAGCGAGTAGCATAGTTGGGCTGTGAAATGCACATACTTTGCAATGGACGTTAAGAGCATTTCTTTGCGTTCTCAATCACTTAGTACACTTGTGTGTTGTCTGTTTTTCTATGTATAGGTGAAGTGCGAGATGTTGATGGACATGTTAGTTATCGTATCGTGGGAGCGTGGGACACAGGTCTAGAATTACTATCAGTAGATGGTGAGCAAATGTATGTTGTTGAGGGCATTGAAACAACAAACGGAGTGGTCAACTATGATTCACTGAACTTCATTCGCAGCATTTTGTTGATCCTAAAGCCACTTCCATGTTTTGTTTTGCTTTTTTGTAATGCAGACTCTAATATGGACCCTATCGATCTTTGGACTGTAAATACTAAGCCAGAGGATTCATCAAGGTATGCAACGAATTGCTCTTCAAGCATTTCCCTGCCATTCCCAGCGTCAAACAGTCACCAGTCCCTTGCAAAACCTACTGGGGAGTTTAAGCAACGGCCACGGCAACGCCAC
>BLFK01000118.1:82135-93001 GCA_014634185.1 Astreopora myriophthalma | reverse complement strand
ACTTGGTTGTTTTGGCACGCATGTGGCTCTTGTAACTTTTGTAAAGCCGCTCGCCGAATATTTTCTCAAAAGGCACCGCGGGCGATAAACAGCTCCACCACGCGTACGGCCACCACGGCGATTCCAACCAACGCCTTCTTTATGTGGTGCGGGTCTTCTGGCTAGGGCGCTGGCTCTGGGTCTGGCGCAGGTTCTGGCTCTGTATTTTTTTTTGCTTTGGCGGTCCGTTCCCTGGTCTTTCATTGCCTGCTTTTGAATTGGGTTGGATGAGTGCCTGTTTGGTCTGTTTACCTTTGATGGACCGCCATCCATGAGGCGCAAGCTGGCCTTTTTTGTCTCCGTGTTGACCACGTTCACACCCAGCTTCATGTCTGGTGTAGCTTGCTTGAGCTGGTTGTTTTAGCCCACTGCGCTTTCCAGGTTAATCACCATTCATGAGGGTATTGGCCACGCTCCGGTACACGGGACGCCAAATCTAGATGCACCTTGGCCTCATCTGTGGTGAGTTGGCAGCGCTGCACGCTTTTGGACAGTTCTGGCTGGCAAATTTCTTCCTCTAGCAGTGACAAGAACTCTGTCTGCACCTCCTTTGCTCAACCTCTAGTGCCAAGTATGCTGCTAACATTCACCTGCGCACCTACGAGGCAATACACGAATGCCTCGATGGACTGGTTTGTGCGTGCCAGGCCCACAAATCAGTCGAACTGCTGTATCACACCTGGATCTGTGTTATGGATGAACTTGATTGTTTGCCAGTCTGGGGTTGTTCTATCTAAAGCGAACGGGGTTTTGTCGCCATGGGGATTGGGCTGTTCCTTGAACCTGATTGTGCTGCCGGGCCATGCGATGTTAATTCATGAGATTGTTGCTCGGAGTGGGTCTTCATACAATGCTACACCGGGGCCTGAGCTAGGTGCGATTCCAAACTGTGCACACAGCCGGATGTAAGATGGCCCATCGTAGTGATTGCTCACTTCGTTGAATGTTGGCTTGCTGGGTAGTGCACTCATTGACTGGATTCCACCCATCTGAAATAGAATGCGCCTCACTGTGAAATACACTTGGAAACGGTAGAATGCTCGCACCTTCTCTGGCAAATCCAGACCGACAGGATTTCACAAGACACACTGCGAAATTGAGCTGATATGGCCAGTATCACATGTTTGGCCCAGCTAGCCGTTCCTTGGACTCTTTCGCTGTCTTGTGGGCTACAACATGTTTGTTGTAGGTATTGGTCAAACGTTCACTGTGAAACTATCTGTTGGCGTCACAAACACCTTCTGGCAACCCTGGGGGACGTTCTCCACTCTGGCTACATGTCCTGTGAAATCCTCGGCTGGCACGGGCCTGCTCCCATCCCTGGCTAGCAAAAGCTTTGGCGTCCAGTTTCCCACACCTAGCGCTTTCTTCATTGCATCAGACCAATACTTCGGGTTTGACCCGTACATATCCTTCTGTAAATCGTTAAAAAGCAACTCTGGGGTTGCTTTGCCGTTTTGGTCGAAATCCACCCTCACTGCGAAGTGGGCCATGTCAGTGCTGGGATAGTCATTCCTAATTTTTGCAAGCGCTTTGGCTTGCAATTCCCTCGCCTGGGCTTGCTGCTTTGGCGTAAACATGTCAACCTTATATATAATGGTTGTGCTTTCGTTCACCTTGAAAAATAATCCACAAACCTTCTGCCTGCTGTCGTGCAGCATTCCGAATCCCTTTCACACTTTGAAAGAAAACGGTATCCTCACAATCCCATAAGGGTTCAATAAAAAAACAGTAACCATACTCAGTGGGCACTACGATGAAAAAAGTATTGCAAAAGAACTGCACAGCCAGAGCGGAAACAAACACCGCGGTCAGTGAAATAACCATTTACAATCCTGACTTTGAGCAAATTGTGTTGAGGGACAATTTGGAAAAATTTCTTGGTCGAAGGGCAAAATTCAATACGTCTTTCTCTGTCTTTTCCCAAGTGCTGGATCTTGAATCTGAATCTGAATCAAGACCTTTGTCCACTGCGATCTGGTTAACACTGAAAAAAAGAAACTTTCAGAATGGTGCTCCCTCTGACTTTTTGGATTCCTTCGCTTTCAAGTGGGGAGATCCCTTCGACTACTTTGGCCACAGAACCAACAACAACAACAACAACAAAACGTTCCGTACCATTACCGAGGAGCAATATCTTGACAATTTGACACTCTCTATTCACCACCCCAATGGGAGCCCGCTGAAATTTTTGCCGAAGTCGTTATTGAAATTACATAATATATGGCCTCTGACAATGTGATACCGCTTTGCCCGGCACTTGAACACCCCCCAGTAGTATAGAAGATGGGAGTACCAGCTCAGTTTTCACAAAAAACTGATCTGATACCGACCCATCGTCAATCCTTCTAAAATGCGCTTGGTTCCATCATGTAAAATTTATGGAAACCATATATTTATACCAAATTATGGAAGCTATATCTTTGCAAAAACTAATTTGTTGTCTTCCTCATTACTAAAAAGTGCGCTGGTATCCATCATATTTCAAATGCGTTCGGTCCATTATATTTCAAAATCCGCTGGTATCCATTTTATGGTAAACTATATATATATTTTTTGTATTTTATTGTTTTTATTAGTACGTTGTGCAAGGGACAAGCAAAGAGATACTACAATGCTAGTTTTACAATTTTTCATAAGAAGGGAGGTAAAGAAGATACAAAAAAGCATATTTACATTGTAAATAGATCTCTACATGCACCATCACAAAAAGACTAAATTAGCTGAAGCAAGGTAGAAGTTTGTTCCACTTTTTATAATGTTTTACCAATTTATTGCTGGTAGCTGCAATTTTCTGTTCAATCTGGCTGGTTGCTTTAACCTTGGCTAGTATGGTAAAAGTACAGTATGGTTACAGTATGGGTATTTTCAGCATTTAAGAAAGCTATATTTGTTGCTGCATCAAGTTCTCCTTTTGAAGGGGTTTTTAGTGGTATAATTTTATATAATTATATTTATATTCAAATCTGAAGTAGATGGATTTTTAAGTTTTTTATTTAATTCTGCATCTGTTTGACCTTTATTAATTGCTTCATCATTATTTATTGCATTTCCCAAGCATGAATTATATGACTATTCATATTTAAGACAAAACCTGCCATACTATTTAAATAAGGAAGAACATTATTACTGTGATATCTTAGTTTTACTGCATCTTGATCATGAAAAGGATCTTTCAAGTTTACTATCTTATATTCGTGCATATCAAAATCTATTTGTATATTTTTATCATTTTTTTTATTCAACCCATCATCTACATATTTTTTATTAACAGCAAAGTTATCTGATGATGAATCGTCTATATTTTGTAGATTGTCTTATTTCCCAGTTATTCATATCTAAAAATTCAGTTGCTTATTCATTAATGTATTCAAAGGTGTTTTTAACAAGATAGTTTAAATTAACACAATCTGAACTTTCTTTTGGATCACTGATCTGCTTGAGAAGCTTCTAATTTAATAAATAATTACCATCAGAGTCCTGTTGAATAATTCCACTTGTTGATATCATATTTTCGATTGATGTTTTGATGATGTTTTGTTAAAGCATGGTTGCTTTCATTACTGTCCTTAAGGTTTGTTATTTTTCTTTGTTGCATATCATAATTATTATTTGAGTCCAATTTTAGTCCTCCAGAACTTTCTTGAATTTTTTGGTTCATGATTCTAATATATTCGGAAATATTAATATTTGTAAAATTGTCAAGGTTATTAAATATTCCCATCGATATTATGATGTTATATTATATTTTTTCATCAAAATTATTTTTCAGTTTTATTTTCTTTATCCAAAAACAGAAATTCATATTGTACTAATTTACTGAATAAGCTAGGATCTATTAAGTTTTCCTTTGCAATTAGATTCGAATGGTTTTTAGTATAAGGTGGATATAACAACATGTGAGAACAATTTTGTCTAATAAATAGATAGGACTAATCATATGGTGTCTTCCATCTGTGAAATGGTTTGCAATCTTATTTTGTATTTTGTCTGGCGCATTAATCATATCATCAAAAATGACAATTTTATGGTTGTTGTTGGGATATTGTGAAGTGTCTTTGATGTCATTAGGTGATCCAATTAAGAAATAAAGAAGCTTCGACTGTGCTCTGTTCTGTTGTAAAGCACTTAGGAAGCGGTAGAGCAGGAAAGAAGTGTAAGGGAAACACGAGACGTAGTCCAGTGTTTTTCCCCACTTCTTGAGTGCTCTACCGCTTCCTAAGTGCTTTACAACAGAACAGAGCACAGTCGAGGCTTCTTTATTTGTTTTATGATAAAGAAAGCAGTAATTTTCACCCACGTATTCGCGTAACGTTCAAAAAAACTTTTATTTCCAATTGAAGAGAGATGGCATGAACATGTACTAATCTCTGATAAAGCACGCTAAAATTAGCCAATCGCAGTCCTTGTTAGAATGGTTGATTAAGGTCAAAGCTGTCAAAATGGTCGGCCATTTTACAGATGGGTCGATGGCGTGACACCATCTACCCGTTCTCTATTCTCTGATAAAGCACGCTGTTTCAGCCAATCAGAGCACGCGTTATATAGAGACTTTATTATAATTTCTAATACAGGACAACCGACCTTATCAGATATTTTATCCATCAATGTTTGCAGATTTTGTATTTTATCCTGATGATGATTTGGTGTGTGTAAATATATCTTATCATAATACATTAGTGGTGTTCTTAACATATGCATAAGAGTATTTGTCTTTCCACAGTTGCTTTGCCCTCTAATAAGTACCCTAAAATATTTGTCCAAGAAATTGTTTAATCTTCTTTTTAATTCAGTATTTATTTTTGTACCATAATTTGGTATTTTCATTATACAATTATAACAATTTAAAACAATAACTGTCATTTTGACAGATAAATATGTAACCGTACATATATAATGCCTATCAACAGACTGAAAAAAATTACTGATTCTGAATATGGCAGTTACACAATTACTAAATCAGTTACTGAAGTTAAAAATGAAATTTAAAAAAAAACGAGTCAGGACGTGATATTGTAATGAGTGATTATTTTAAAACATTATGAGAACCACTGAAAAAAACATTAAAAACAGGATACATTAATTGAACAGTTGATAGACAATCAATTAGCATTGACACAAGGATTTAAGGATATTATTGAATCGAACAGAGACGTATTAGAGCGGTTTTTAAATGACTGTCGAAAGTAATTACGCGATTGCGATTGTTACGCTTTGTGATAGGCTTAAAAATCTCGCGCCAGTTTATCAACCAATGAGAAGGAAAACCAAAACCAATTGCGAATCGCACGCGCTACTTTTCTCGCGCTTTGAGCAAGTTACATGGAATTGCTACGAATTTTGATTGGCTTATTGCGCTGTTTGCACCTGCTGTGATTGGTCGGAGTAATTACTTTGGTATTGGATTTACGACACTCAATTAAAAACCGCTCTAACGTAACAAGAACTACCACAGATAGATTATGAACCAGAGGAGGAAACAAAAAAAGAAATATCGTTTTTAAACATTGAAAACCGATTTAATAAATATGATATTTTGGATAAATATGAATTGAAAAAAACCAGGACAATTATTAAATCTAAATCTAAATATCATTATGTCGGCAAAATCGTCGGACGACATCACGCCAACTCTAAAATACTAATAAATAAAACTATACTAAAATATAAAAGATAACAGTAAAAGCTAAAATACTGATAAAAATTATACTAAATTAGAAATTTAAAGAAAGCGACAAAACTTTTAAGTTTGCAAAACATGTTTCGACAGAAACTTCTGTCATCTTCAGTTAATTAAGGTACAAAGCGTTAGAAGTTGAATTTATACGTAGGAAAAAATGCTAATTATGCTAGTAACAGAATGTGCATAAAACGTGACAATGTGAGAATTAAAAGGATAGTTTTAGGTTTACATGGTGTAATTATTGATTCAAAGAAGGTTGTTCTCTTTGAATATGAACAGCCTCTTTTTATCTTAAGCTGGAAACTCGTAGAGGCGTGATCTAAATATGGAAACTGTCTGCTGAACACAAGGCGCGACAATGTTCAGAATTCTGAAGATGTTTGAAAATGTGAGAGGCCCTATCACTGACTAAGTGCTCACGCACGCGTGTGGAAAAAAGTCGGGCTGTTTCACCGACATAGCAGGCATTACAGCCCGCACATACAAACTTATAAACCACACGCGAAGGAAGCCCGCCAGGGATAGGTCTTTCACGCCTATGTTTCACGCCTATCTTAAAGGAGGAAAAAACTAGTTTAATATTCAAATCATCACAATAAATTAGTTTGCTTGAAACAGTTTCTTGTGGAAGTTTGTTCCATTCAGTTAGTGTCCTAGGAAAAAAAGAAAATCTAAAAATATCTTTATGTCCTTTCGGTACAATAAATTTAAAATCATGGCTTGCCCGAGTCCTCCTTTCTCTGTTTGTTATCAAATAATCCTCCCAGTCCCCATCTAGGAGGCCGTGGCACATCTTATATATAGTGGAGAGCCTTGCGTGTCTTCTCATCGTTTCAAGTGTGTCCCACTGTAGGTCTTGCAGCATTTCCGTCACGCTCGTTGTTCGATCGTAATTTCCAGTGACAAAGCGGGCTGTTTTCCGCTGTACCCTTTCTAGAGAGGCTTTATCTTTCTGGTGGTGTGGGTCCCATGCACTACAGGCATACTGGAGTTTTGGCCTCACAAGAGTCTTGTACGTGGTTTCTTTCACTGTCTTTGGACAGTTCCACAGGTTTCGCTTGATGAGTCCCAAGACCTTATTTGCTTTAGTTGTGATTGTTTCGACATGAGGTGACCACTTCATTTTGTTATGAAGCACTACCCCCAAATAAGGGTGATTTTCCACTTCTTGTAGGATGTCTCCACAGAATACGTATTCCCACTTTGGTGGATCCCTCCTTGTTGTAAAACACATGATTTTGCACTTTGACGGATTAAATTCCATCTGCCACTTTTGTTGCCAATCTTCTAATCTATACAGATCATCTTGGAGATCAGCTGTGTCTTCATCTTCAAATCATCTTGGAGATCAGCTGTGTCTTCATCTTCATCTATACAAATCATCTTGGAGATCAGCTATGTCTTCATCACAACAAATTGTTCCATATAACAGCGCATCATCAGCAAAAAGTCTAACAGTAGAGTTTAGACTATCAGGTAAATCATTTATATACATTAAGAACACCGGATGGGGAACACCGGATGTCGTAACTACGGGTGCAGAAGATTCTCCCCCAATTACCACTGATTGGGTACGCTGTGTTAGAAACGATTCGAACCAGTTATTTAGTGGGCCACGAATTCCGTAATAATCACGTTTCTTCAAGAGTCGGCGATGGGGAACTTTGTCAAATGCTTTTGAAAAATCGAGGATTGCGGCGTGAATTGTTTTATTAGACTGGATAGCACTCGCTATATCATGAATGGTGCATATGAGCTGTGTTTCTGTTGATCGTTTCGCCCTAAAACCATATTGGTAATCAGTGAGCACTCCATATTGTGAAAGATGCTTCATAACATGGCTGTGTATGATATGTTCAAGTACCTTTGATGCAATGCAGGTAAGTGAGACGGGCCTATAGTTTGAAGGATCCGATTTCTTTCCTTTCTTGTGAATAGCACATACGTTGGCGTGTTTCCATTGGATAGGCACAGTTCCGGTATCAATACAATCTTGATATATATCAGTAAGAATCTTTGATATTTGCTGAGCATTCTCCTTTAAAAACCAGGGAGGAATTCCATCTGGACCATACGCTTTGTCTGCCTTCAACCCGCTAAGTTGCTTTTCGACTCCACTAGTTGTGATGTTTATTGTTCCAATAGTCGGAATAGGGCTTTCGCCAGGGTCTGGGATATTCTCTGTTTCCTCGTTGTTAAAAACACTGGAAAACTGGCTATTTAGCACTTCGGCCTTAGCTCTCGGTTCGGTAAACACTTCGTTTCCAACTTTGAGATCTTGGTTATCTGTGTCCTCCTTCCCTAGCTTTTTGATGTGACCAAAAAGCCTTTGGGTTGTGGTTTTAGAGAGTTACCGAAAAAATCAGATAGATAATCGTTCCTGTACCTATTCAAGTTCTTGTGTAATTGCTTCCTGACTAACTTAAATTTATTCCAGTCGGATTGCCTTCCAGATTTCTTCGCCCTGTTGTATAGCCTTTGCTTTAACCTTGTTTGTCTTCTCAAGCTACGGTTAAACCACGGTAGGTTATGGCGTGAGGTAGTGAACTTGTGTGGTATACAGGAGTCCATTATTTCAGTGAGCCTTTGTTGAAATATATTCCACTTTGCGTCTACAGATTCGTTCTTCATATCTTCAAAATCATTCGCAAATTCTTGCAGTTCTTTCTTTATACGGGTGGTGTCTCATGTAAATCTTGCGTCTAACTGGCTTTTTCCTTCTGCATGCCAAGTTCACTTCAAAGAGAACCATATCGTGATCGCTTATTCCCGGGATTACCATAACATTGTTGATGATATTGACGTTATTTGTCAACACAAGATCGAGAATGTTGTCATCTCCAGTAGGTTATTTTACTAGTTAGGTAAGTCCCTGTTTATCGATGATTTCAAGCAACCGTTCAGAATTTAAAGAGCAATTTTTTGGTTCGAGGTAGTTCCATTTGAGGTCCGGAGCGTTGAAATCTCTCGCCACGATTACATTGCTTGTGTTTAATCTATCGCCTAATCTGAATAAAGATGAGTCAAGTTCTTGTAAACTGTTTATATCGGTCTTGTTTGGGCGATAGAAAGAGGCGAAGAATAGAGATTTTGATGTCTTGTTTTGGATCTGACATTGAGTCCAAATATTCTCACAATCCGTGTTCAAATCATCGCGATGAGTAACAATAATATCTTTCTTCACTGCTTGGAAAACGCCACCATGGTTGTCAGATATGCGATCTTTCCGATAGATGTTGTAATTACCTGGGAAAATTTCGCTGCTCTTAATATCTGGATTTAACCAGGATTCATTGCCAAGAATTATATCTGGTTTATATTGATCGGCGATTGCAGCAATATCGGCGACTTTATTCTTGATGCTTTGACAATTTACGGCAAGGTAAGTCAATTTGCATTTTGTAACTTTCGACCGGCGTTCCTGTTTTGTTATTGAAATTCACGCGGACATTGTGCGAAGTCGTACTATTTGCGATGGAAGCTTCCTGTAGTGGCTCAAAGAAGTTTGATGAAGCAAGGGAATCAATAGAGTCGTTAAAGAATGAATCTGAAAAATTAGGAAACCCGCATTGTGAACATATCTATGTGAGTGAAGTATTGGCAAGAATTTCATACATTGGCAAATCGACATTACTGCACTTGGTGTAGGACCAAACATCACACATGTCGCATTTTATCCCCTTCTGGCTGCTTTTTACGGGTCTAGTACATTCTCCACAAGGTTGCTTGTATTGAGGCCCCGGGTTCAGCTCGATGTTTCCTTTCAGCAACAACAGTGAAATTAGTAATCGCCTAGATGGATTCCTTGCAGTCGATTTGAAGATGGTCGAGCGAGCGAGTTCACGTCGGCAACGATTCACCGCTTCCAAACCTGCTCGAATGGGTCGTTTCAAGGTCAAGGTTAACTTCAAGCCAAAATCGATACTCTTATTTTGAAATTCACATAAGTTCGATATTGCTAAGAGTAAATAAGTGCCAGCCAGGAGTAAGGTCACAGCAGGATAAAGACGAGTCACCGCCATCGCTATTGGGTTCAAAAATTGAACCCCTCAAAATCTATTAGATGAAAAGATAAGGGCTAGTGAATTAGGGATGGCATTAGGAAGAAATAAAAGAGGTAAGAGTGATGATCTTAAGAAAATATATGAGTAGTGGTGTATGTGAGCATTCTGGAATTTTGACTTTTTGCTTTTTGTGCTTTTTTTTACTTTTTTGGCTTTGTTTTGCTGATTAGTTTGCTTTTTTATTGTTTTTGCCTTTTGTATTTGATGGTTATTTATTGCTTTGGCTTTATTTGGTTTAATTTGTAATGGGCGAGAGCTAATGTGTTGATGGTGCTTTCACATATGTGTCTTATTGTCATTGTTTGATAGGGCTACTTTGTCGACTGTCTCACTATAAACATTATGCTCGTAACTTCTTATTAAATTCATGTTTCTTGTTTGTGGTTTGCTGTTGAATAAGCAATGCTTGTAGTATTCAATGGTTATTGTTTGTTTAATGATGGATTTCTTTATTCCTTTTCATTTTGGGTGTTCTTTTGATCTTCAGTTATGTAATCATATGATTTGGCACGTAAACTGGCAAATTCACGTATTTCTTCACCATTTGTTTCATCTTTCATCATTCCTATTACTTTTTTATTCATGCCTGTTTCTATGCCTGATGGATGCTCTTTTGGATATTCGCTTGTATCAAACTTGGCATGAACATCGCATGATATATCCGCATAGAAGTCATGTGTTCCTATCTCATACCTGAGACTGTCAGTGTCAGTGAATAGTAATTTTTCTTTTTCCCCGTATTTTTCTTTTATATAATTATAATGAAAATCATACATTAATGTCTTAGATAAATCTAGTATACACAAACCAAAATATATTGGTTTATTAAAGTATATAATAGTCTTTTTTCATGTTAATTGCAATTAAATAACCTTTGTCTTCTTCTTTATTGCAGAAATTTTTAAAACCATTTTAATTGGGTTTACATATTAATTTCTTAGCTCGTTTTTCATTTGTGACTAATTTAATATCTTGCCTTTTGCGAATTTTTTCCATGGTTTTGCCAAATACTGAATTTTTCATAAATTAAAAAAAATCTTTCTCAAAATCGTTTTTGGCATTTTTACGAAGTTCAGTGTT
>BLFK01000118.1:74635-77135 GCA_014634185.1 Astreopora myriophthalma | reverse complement strand
AATTTCCTACGCCTTTACCTATTATTAGTCAAACCTTTCCCTATTTGAGATAAAATAACTTCAATAACTACACCAGCTGCACTTACAATTGGAAATAGAGTGAATCCATATTTTTTGAATATTTCTTTGATTCTGTCCCTAAGTGTCATTTTTTCTCAAATACTTTCATTCTCTAATTTCCTTTCTCTTATCCTGGTATTTGCACTTTCTATATCTTCATCTAATTTGTCTAATCTCTCATTAAGTATGTCAACATCATTAATGTCTAATTGACCATTTAATTTATATATCTCTTTCAACCTTTCATTAAGCTTACTGTTTTCCTTTTTTAATTCTGCTATTTTTCACTTATAGCTTTTTTTCATCACAACCAGGTTTACTTAGCTTATCTATGGTGGCCTAGGGTTGCCATAAGGAAATTTCCTCACTTTTACCAATTTCCGCATCAATCATTTTAATTTTAATCGTTGTTTTATACTTAATTGAAAAAAATTTTCAAAAGAAAAAAAACGTAAAAAAAACTTGATTTTAATTTAAAATTTTGATAAAGGCATGCTTGTTTTAAACTGAACTTCAAAGAAAAAGAAAATCATTTAAGAAATAAATGAAATTGAATGTTAAAAAAAGTTAAAAACTAAACTAAACTAAAAGTGAAGTAAAACTCAAACAATTAAAAAAAGTCATTTTAAAAGGAAAATGAATTTAAAATTCATCCATGGCCTATGTTTGCCATAGGTTTTTTTTTTCACTGGAAAAAAAACGGCCATTGGCCTATCGTCGCCATAGACCAGAATTCCTTTGGACCGAGCAATTTGAGACCAGGATGCCTTTGGGGTACGCTATTCAAGATGGCGACTGCTCGCATTCGGAGCAACGATTGGCAGGAGGACGAGGTGTTAAAAGAGGCTTTAACTCGTTATGTGAAGGAAAACCTTCGTCGAAATGTACAATGTAGATCAATAGGCACTCGCTGAAAGGGCTCCTCAATATAAAAAGAAGAAGGCCAAAGGCAACTTCATATAACGAGGCCCAAACTGGGTTCATTCTCTTGATGGCCACGACAAGTTAATGGCCTATCAAAACAGCACTTCCCCTATCGCTGTGTATGGATGCATGGACACTTGCAGCCGAAAAATGATTTGGGCAAAGGTTATCAATAGCAATCCAGATGTAATTGGTCGATTTTACCTTGAGTACTTGTACAAATCAAGAACGATAGCGAGCAAGCTACGGCTGAATAATGGATCAGAAACAGGAGTGATGGCTACCATGCTCGCCTTTCTCTGACAGCATCATGGGGACATGGATCCACTAGAGACAGTCATGTATGGGCCATCAACTTCCAATCAAGTATGTTCACGTAGTGATCTCACACAAATTTTTTTAATTTGTAACTTTAAACTTTTTGAAATGTCTTACCCTTGGTCTTGGTAGAGAGGGGTCAGGGGGGAGGGGTCTCATCACAAGTTCACAAACAACAATTTATGTTTTCACACTTCTCAAAAATAGACGTTGTGCAAAATGTCAAAAACGTTGCCTAAGCCTCTTCCGCGGCCGTGTCCGACCACGATATCACAAGGTCCGTAAACAGAAGCGATCGTGGAATCGGCGGTGGAAAATGCTCATTTTTAGCGTAATGCGCGAGCATTTTCGAACAAGAGACATTTGTGCGGGTGTAAGGGTCATAGAGCCTTGACTGTGGGCGAAAAAATTTCCGATCGGATGGATTTTCTGGACGCAAACCGCCTCCGAGTTGAAAACGGTCGAAACCCGAGTGTGCAGCCTTGACTCCGTCTTATGAAGGGAAGAACAGTGGTGGCATAAAAAGCCCAAAACAGCGAAAATACCGAAAAAGCACAACCGACACACAAGAGGTGAGTTTGTTTTAGTCATCTTACTTAAAAAACGTGGATATTTTAAAGTATTTAGCGTTGTAAATCAACGATATTTTATTCCCCATACAACGTCTTATAAAGCGCTCAAATTCTCAACCGTTTTCGTGTAACCTAACACCGCGTAAGATGAAAGGTCACGTTCCAACTCGCACAGCCGTGACGCCTATATGAATAAATAGCGAATTTTTTTTTAAGAATGCCTCCTTAAGCTTTATTACATATTCATTCAATTAAAATGTAAAAATTTCGAATACAGAATAAATAGATAATTAATTCTTTACTTTCTCTAAACGTGAGCTTGGGACACCTGTGCTTTACCGAAGTAGATTTCACCCGAAAATTCATCTTCCAGCAATAATATCAAAGTTTATGTTTATTTGATTTGAAAAAAGGAAAGACTTTTAATGCGAAGATAACTTTCGTCCACAAATCTACAGGTCTCTTTACCTCAACAGCGTGACTAATGCGGTTTTTAACTTCCAATCACGGGTCGGTGCAATTCCTGTATTTAGCTGCATGTGCACATGCACGAGTCTCTAGTCCGCAACAGTTGTTATGACGTCATAAGGTAGTCACGTGACTTGTCATGTGTTGTTGTTGTTGTT
>BLFK01000118.1:52886-69472 GCA_014634185.1 Astreopora myriophthalma | reverse complement strand
ATTACGCCAAGGCTGCTAGGGACTGGGGAACAGGACAAAGCATTCCCTCTCCCAGCTCCCCCTGGGTACTTTTGTCGCTTGGAGTGCGCGCGATTGATTAATTCTTCGCCCAAAAACAAAAATGGAAAATTGATTTCCATTTTCAATTTTGGACTTTCTTCTAAATTCACGTAATCATTCCTGACACAAGACTGTGACAATGGTTTTCCTGGTAATAAACGAATACCATAGCCTGTTTGATTTTCTATTCAATGCTGACTTCACAAAAATAAGAAGTCGAAGTGTTCTTTTTGTTTCTTATAAATGTGAAAACGATGAAATATTTATGGATATGCGTTTATTGATTTTGTGAGGCAAAAAGAAAAGAAAAATCAAAAATTGAAATTGATTTTGAATTTTGAATTTCAATTGAAAATAGAATGGACGAATGACCCACGGACCCAGTTAAACAGGTGAGCTCAGGTGTTATAAACTTTGTCGTTATTTATATGGATCACTTGCAATATTTTCCTAATTAAACTGAAAAAGATTTCGATTCACAATTATTTCATTATTACAGGTTGGACCAAATTGGGGCCGTAAAATGATAAAAGGATTTTTGAAAAGCAAGGCAATTGATGATGGAGATAGACGTGTTGGGAAAGCTTTATCTGTAGTCTCACCTCTGTATCATGCTGCAAGATGTGCTAATGTTCAACGGAATATAAATCCTCTACCTTACAACGCAGATTACTTTGGACACAAACTGCACATTGATCAAAATGAACAACTTGTTATGCCTGGGCTAACTCATGTGTGCGCTTCAGATGGGTACGGTGGAAAACTGGTATCATTTGCATCCACACCAATTAAAAACAGCTCTGTAATCTATGATCATATATACAGGTGAGCATATATAAAATCCATCATTGTCATGTTGGATGGAACAAAACAAGTAAAAACTTTATTTCATTCTATATCTTTATCGCTCATTAACAGACCCGCAGTTTTAGAGTATGGCATGTGGGACCAGATAAGAGTTGATCATGGAAATGAATTCTACCTCCTGCTTTATGTCCAAGAGAAAATGGCTAATTACAGAACTAACACAGGAAGAACGCCATTTATTCAAACAATGTCAAAAGAGGTAAGCCTGCACATAGCCATGGAAACAAGATTGGAAGATTTTAACAAAGAAAAACGAAATTAAAATTATTGGCTACAAAATCATGTTCCCAGAGCGACTTGTTCCCGATGCACGTGACACAGCTCTGGTAAAGAGAATGTAAATGGTATTCCATTAATTTTGCAGTTTTATTGCTTAAGTTAATTTGAATTCCCTTGCTCTCTTACAACAGAATCATCCAGCGGAAAGGAAATGGGTGGAGCTCGATGCTCGTGTGAATTATCCCATTAAACGAGTATGAAATAACATGGTTAATGACGATCTGATAGACATGGATGATGATCTGGTCAAGTTTTCAGTCTCCACCTTTACAACCCAGGTGGCTGCGGTTGGAATAAAACAAGTGTTTGACAGCTGGAACCAACACCCAATACCTGGTAAAATTTCTTAACCTTTGAGTGTTTGCAAATCAGTTTTTATGCAAGTAACTAGTAATGCCAACAGTACAAAAGTACCATTCGAATATGTTGAATTAACTGACCAATTAGTACAATTGTATGTTTAGGGAAGGGTGTTCCAGATGACTTGATGACAAACAACAACAAGGCATTTCCTCTTCTTCAGCGAGGTATCCTGCCAACTGCAGCAGATGCTGTAGCTGCTTATAAAAATCAAGGAGGGCATCTTACCTGTCCCGAGCCATATGGAGTTGATCTCCTTGCCAACCATCCAGGCCTTCAACAGCAAAGACTGATGCAGTTACTATCAAGATTTTCAAGGTTTGATACTATATTTCACCATTTGGTAAATGGTCAGCCTAGGTTATTTCAGGAGGGGCTGCGGTATTTTATGGATCTCACAATTTCACTCAATACTTTTCCTTAACTATTAACTATGATTTTGCTTGTCTGTCTCAAAGTAATAGGAAGGGAAAGGCCCTCCTTGAAGCTGCATGATGAATGCTAGGTTGGAATGAATTACCCCAGAATCATCATCATTTTCAGTCTACATGTTTTGTAAATATGATCTTTATTTAAAACCATTTAAAAATAATTAAGAAATGTCTGTGAGTCACTTTATGTGGCAGTGAAGCATTAAACATGACTACTGACACCCACTGGCAAGCAAATACTGTGACAACAAATGAGCATCAAAATATGGGAGGTTTATGTTGCAAGAAATACCAACAACAACAATGTCAAAGACTACCCTTATGAACTGTTACATCTTGTCGCATGCCTTTAAGTCGTACACCTTTGATTATCACGAGAAACACAACTACCACAAATCTATACTACTTGCTGTCAAACATCAACAACATTTAAAGGTGATCAACATGACTGAGGTTGAATTTCTTAGTCAGCTAGATTACCATCTTGAGATCTTGTGATTAGAACCTTTCTCATTCCAGTCAAGAAGTCATCCAGTCGCTTAAACTGGAATGTAAATGCATAGCCCCTTGGCTCATTACAGTGTGGGCACTTCTTGGTAAGGCCATTCACACCATCATACCATATATTCACACACTCGTCACAACCCAAGAGGCTGCTGCAACATTTGTGTTACCGCCGCTGAACGGTTTCTTTTGTGACTATCGGGGGGATCTGGGGCGAGCGGGTATCGAGTTTTGGTTGGAGTGAAGTAACGGTAACAGCTCAACGCGCTTGCTGCAAATGTTGAAACAGTAACAAACTTGAAAGTTGGTTAAAGAGAGAAGTAATGGCAACAATTTGGTTGCAATTATTAGGGGTTCCATTGGAGTGTCATGGCATATCTTACATTGGAATGCCTCTTTAACAAGGTTTGTGGTTCCAAGTGGCAAAGGCAATGATTTGTTAACTTCAAGCATTTCAGTTACCATGCATTTCAGATCAATAATATCACCCTTCATTTTGTGAAGGTCCTGATCTTTCTCTGCTACTTTAAACTTCTTTGGGACAAAGTCATCATCACTCCCATCTGATACATCAGAAGCCTGATTTATTGCAAACATGGCCTTTGACTTTGATGCTCTCTTTGAAGGCATTCTTGTATCTGCAATATTTGTAACAGAAAATATCTTCCGAGCCCCACATTTCCAGAAGGATAATCCTACAGGTGCAGAAAGAGATAAAAGGAGCGTTATTTCTTTGATGAGGCATTTTTAAAATCGGTAACTCTTGCTCTTCTGAATGTTTGAAATGAGGTCTTCCCCATGCAGTCAACCTCAGAAATGTTGAACCATTACAGCCGTTTCTGTATTTTCCCACTGAGGATCCCAAGATTGGGGGAAACTGCTGCCCCTTTCATACATTTTCTTTCCCTAAACTGTAGTATATTACGTTGCGTAAGTGTACTTGTATGTTGTGTTACATAGTGTTACTATTGTCAAAACATTCCCTATTTATTTAGTTATAATGTAAAATTGCTCTCCCAAGTAAACGTAAAATGGCTATTCACGAGCATTTGTTTTGTGAACATAGTATCTTGCTCAGTGAATAAAGATCACTTGAATTAGAGAAATAAAAGGAGGCACTTGATCCAGGACTACCCTACATGAGCTGACATTTTCGGGTTCTATTATTTCAGACTTTGTAATGGACTGGTATCGAACTTCCCACATTTACTACATTCGGTATGATGAGACAAACTATGGCGACGAATTTTTGTTTAAAATTCAAAGTAGAGGAAAATAAAATATTGCGTTACATAAGTTTTAATGTGCAAAAGAGGCCTTCTACTCCCTAGGGCTATATCAGTTCCCAATACAACATTGGCAGTTAGGTGTTCAATACCATACTTTTTTTAATCCAAAAGATAAACCGCTCGAGGGACTGTCAATAATGATCCATTTTAACGTGACCTCATTAATTAATCACAGGTGCGTCACCTACCGGCCAGATAAACTGAAATTCAAGATGATGGCGTTAAGTTTAGCTCAAGGCAGACACTACATACTAATTATGAAATGGAACACCAAGCCTACCTCTAGTTCCCTCGGTATCATTGACTTTTAAGCCATTGGAAGTGAAAAGCTCAAGTCTTTCGTCGTCGCAGGTCTCTCGAACTTTGGATGTAATATACGTGACGTTAGCTGTGTCTTCCGTGATGTTTACATATGTTTGTCCTACTTCGCGAAACGATGTTGCACCTTTGTCGTTTTTGTTTCCTTCTGCGAGAATCACCTTTTGCTATCGCTTTGTTCTTTTTAGTATTTCCGGCAAAAAGCGGTGCCCTATAGTCGGTTGCGAACGGCATAGGTCCAGCTCTAGAGCCAGTGTAGGAAAATCCCGAAAAAACCGGACCTCGCTGCGAATGTTGCAATTGGCGACTGACATCTGGTTGCGGCAGATCTGCTTGCAAAGACGTTCCATCGGTCAAGTGCATAATATTGAAACGCCCTCCATCGTTTGGCCAATAGGCCATGTCTCCAAATTATTCCGCCTTGAGGTAGAGAGAATTTAAGTCAACCTGAAAGAAAATCGTTCCATGTTAACAGAATATTTCTGGGAATCCCGCCCAAAACAAAACTCAACAGTGCGTTGTTTACTTGCCTGAAATGCCAGAGAGAGTCTTGCAACTGTCATGTCTCCTGCCTGCATTCGTATTCGTAAGTCTTTCCCCTCCCTACTTACATCGAACGACTTAATAGCTGCCATATTAAACTAGAGATGAAATGAAGACAACAGTTCTGGCCTGTAAAAGGCGCGAAAATGCAACGGGATGGTTATAAACTGTAGAGGGAGGGGAAGGTTTTTTTTTAACCAAACACCGCAATAACTGCCATAGTTTGTCTGTTAGATTCAAATCCTTTTTACTCACGGGCCCCAGATATCTCAACAAATCATAATTTTAGCAAGTAGAGTCCACTCCCTTCCCCTCCTTGCCACGCGACTGATGGCTCTATGGCAGGGTGGCGCGGTCACGAAACGTTTAGCCCAGTACGGGTAAGCAAAAGAGCAACTTAGCCTACCTCTACTGCGTCAGCTTTTGCTCTCGTTCGGCGCGATCAATTTTCAATTTTGTAGTCGAAATACAAAATCAATTCTCAATTTTTGATTTTGCTCAATTAATTTTCGATTTTCGTTTAAAAACAAAATTAAAATAGAATCGATTTTTCAATTTTTGTTTCTAAAGCCGATTGATTTCCTGTAACGATATCATATGAAACCTACGAAATGGCAAAATAATGTAAATAATGTAAATAAAGCAGTACCTTAAATTTACTATTTAAAATATCAGTGTTTTTCTACAATATTGTACTTTTGTTTCAAAAAACAGAGAAGAACTGATAAATCAAGAAAAACGAAAAGAAAAATTTCATCTTCTTTCTAAATTGAAAATGAAATGGACGAATGACACACGGACCGAAATGTAGGTTCACCTTGTCCTTTAGGTCCCCAAGGAGAAGGATTCTCACTTACTCTAAATAAGGATTTTGATATAGAACGAATAAGACTTGCAAATGTAAAAGAAGGATCTGCCAATCATGATGAAATTACAAAACATCAAATGGAAGTTGGATTACCTACAAAACTAAATAAAGTCGCAAAATCCAATCTTGATGTGAATAAAAAAGAAATAAAAAATATTGGTTCTTCATTCACTAATTTAAAACGTGTTCCAAATATTGAATATTGTGATCAAAGATATTTACACAAAACTAGAACTAGTGATCTTAACATGAATTTTCACTCAATAAAAAATGTAAAAGATCCAGTTAAATCTGGTGACGCAGTTAATAAGAATTATATTGTGATAAGTACTTTACCTTATGAAAATGATAAAGCAACAGAATTTTTGGATATGTATAATTCGGAGATAAAAAAGTGAAAGCAATTAATTATTCATCTGGAGATAATTTTGCTACTACTAAAAAGTATGTTGATGATGGATCGAAGAAAAAATAGATAAAGATATTCAAATAGATTTTAACATGCATGAACACAAGATAATAAACTTGAAAGACCTATTTGATGATCAAAATGCAGTAAATTTTAGATACCATTCAAATAATGTTTTTCCTTACCAAAATAGAATGGCTGGTTCTGATTTGAACATGAATAATCATTTAATTCATAGTTTACATAATGTGACTCATAAGGATGAAGCAATTACACCTTTTGCTGTTCATTACCAGAAAATATACTTTCATTTATGCCAAAAGTTATATCAATAACGTAAATAAGTTCTTCATTAACTCTAGAATACATTTCATTAGTGCTGATCGAACTTTCAATTAGGATATTTGAATATGTATCGATATTCAATAACGTTAACTGACAAATGCGCGCTCAGACATTTTGAGCGGGAACTTTATAGTCATTTACATCAAAATATACTTCAGTGACACCAACCAACAAACAATTGCATTTATTGACAAGCATTCATAAAGAATAGAAAATTCATTTGCTCAATTATCATAAACATTGACAATCTATTACGCGAATACAAAAGCATTAGCATGAATGTAACATTCTCTTGGGTGACTGGACATGAATTGCATGTTTTAAATAAATGATAAGAGAAAAAAGTCAATCGATGGCGCCTTACTTGTTTGTGAAAAAATGTTCTCACTAAAACGACACTTTGTAACAAGATTATATTGATAAATCACATATTTCAAATGCACATACTGATAAAAATGTATTAAAATATATAATGGATAAGATTGATGAAATTTCTTCAGACACAAGTATTGAAGTTGACAAAAGTGATAATGAAATGATTGTGAAGTGCGGGTTAGAAATTAATTGAAGAAGTGATCGTCACTCTTTCTGGACAATTTAAGCAATTGTCTCATGTATGCACTTGAAAAAATCAAGTGACTTCAACGGGAGTCGAACCCACGACCTCTGCAATGCTGGTGCAGTGCTCTTACCAACTGAGCTATGAGGCCACACAGTTGAGAGCAGGTCAATTTGTTGGGCTCATGCGTGTTTTCCTGTGAAAGGAATGATGAATGAAATGATTGAGAACTGCGGGTTAGAAATGAAATGAAAAAGTGATCCTCACACTTTCTGGACAATTTAAGAGGCTGTCCGTATAAGAACCGACCACTCGATTTTCGGCCGAAGATAGAATTTCTTCAAATTTTCTGTGTGAGACAGTTAGTCCATATGATAAACAAAATTAGCAAAAATTTGGCTTTAAGTGATATTTTTCAATATTTCTGGCGACGATTTCCGAGGACGGTCAAAAACTGTTAAAATCGTTATGTTTCGAGTCAAATTTAGGCGTTGCGCTGAAGACGCTGAAAAATTACGCTTTCACTCAAAAACAATAAAACTTTCAGATCATTTTATTTCATGTTTCTTCTTTTGATTAATCGTAAATTATTTAAAATCGGGCCCAAGAAAAATTAAATATGATTTTTTTAAAAGGCCCCACAAAGAGCCTTCGCGAAATTTGAGCTGGCATGCTGCTGGTTGAAGGCGTGTTTCTCAAAAGTATAACGTGATCCGGAGCCCTGACCCATATCGATGTTTAGTACTAGGCCAAGTGTACCGGGAACAGGAAAAAAAACTTTGGGCACTAACCTTTTGGAAGTGCAGGAGTTCTATCAACATGGCTGATATTCAGCAACGAAAGCGTGCGTGACACAATTTTGCACCGATTATTGTTCTTAGGTATCTCAGATAAATTTTTAAGTTTCCCGCATAAATAATTTTACCTTGAAGCAAATATTCTCAAAACGCGCTGTTTGCTCTGTATAAGGCATGAATAGCCTTAAATTTACCAAACATTCCTCTAAAATTGGGAAGTAAAATGAGCGGCCGTGGTGTGAGTTGCCCTAAGTTTCGCCTAAAAACAATTGCTGAAATTGGGTCATTACAAAGCTTGGATTATAAAAAAATTCGATATTTAACATATTTGAGAAGTAAAAGTGTTTGTCATGTGATTAGTGTCAGGAAAAAAAATAATAGTGTACCGCGAATGTGCCTCAGAACAGCTAAGAAGATGTCGATTTCAGTCGGCAAACACGCTGGAATGTCGAAGTTATTTTGGCAGCTCTCCTTTTATCCACTTTTTGTTTATTTTGCATTGCGCGTTAAAAAGCGATGCCAGTTTCTGGGTGCTTGTGATATAAATCATTTCATATTTGATTTTAGAAATGGCTTAGAAGCTTTGCCTTTTTCACTGAACATGTTTTTGTGTGTTCATGCTATTTTTGCGCAGCCCTTTGTGCTAAAATTAAGTTATGCAAACTGTGGAAATCTGACGTCGACGGTGTTTACTCACTTTACGCTAGAGATAAAGAATTTATTTCTTGCACATTGGGTTGTTTTTGCTGTTTGCAATGGCAGGATCGTGTTCCTTCTCGGCAGTTACAGGTGGTGCGTGCGGAAGTAGTCGTGGATTTACAGGTTGTGTAGCCCTAAACAGCTGCGACGGCGATATCAGTTCGCATCTTCAAAATCACCACCTGTCAAGAGAAAATGTTGGTGAAAAGGATCTAATCTTGGCAAGAGCAGGTCTTCTAGAGCTCACCGAAGAACAGGTTAAAAAGATGACGGTTTGTCCAGCTCATCGTTTTACCCTTGGAAAGTACTGGCAAGCACCTAAGACCTGCCAGTATCCAAAACATCTTGGCAAGAAAACGGCGGTGACTGGAACACATGTAATAAATTTTAAGCTAGCCCGGGAAATTAAAAACATCTTTGGAGAAGTTACAGCCGTTGGTTCGCGTAAGTTTTAGCTTTGAAGTTTTATTTTGTAACTACTGCATATTGTTCACGTTTGAAGGCCCTAACGGGGATACAGCTTTCATTTTCCCATGAGTCATTTCACGAGTGCGCTTTGGGCGGCTAGTTTGGAGACTTTCGGACACCCTTCCGCAATTAAATGTAGTGTGTTCCGAATTTAATAATATTATACAATAATACAATAATATTACACAAAATTTAACACAACAACATTATCAAAACTTTCTCTTTTTTATGAAGTTGCTTAGCAAAACAACTTCCGGTTGCTTGTTCAGGGTTTACAATTTTTTTTTTCATTTTGGAGGGGTGGGGGGGCGAGGGAGGGGGAGGTGGGCGTGGTATATAATTGTGTGATCTTCCTGCCGCAGTATTTTATAAACATGTATGAGGAAGTTTATTACCATTTATTATTGCTATACTAGCAATCTGCACAACGTGCAGGAAGAAACACAGTGAAGACGTTGCTCAAAAAACAGACTGGCTGTACCCCAAGGAACCTGAAAACAAGAAAACCCTTCAACGGTATGTAGAGAATACGATCCATTTTGAAAAAGAGGGAAAAATCACTTTTACCGTCACCTTTGGTAATAGCGTGACGTGACTTGACAAATGTACTTGCTTTTACATTTTCATAGACCTGCCAAAGAGGCTGCCATGGAAACCATCGGCCTCCTCGTCAGCCGTGAGCCCGCAACTCCTCAGAATATTCCCGCCACTCCATGCTGGACTCCAGGAACAGATGCCGCGTCTCCTTCAACACCCTTAGTTACAGATACAGTTCGTGAGTATAATTCAGCTATGGACACGATTGCAAATCTCACTGCACAAGAAACAAAACGCGAGCCTCTTATTTCCCAACTGGAAAACCCCTTGAACAACTTGAGCAAAGAGGAACAGTTCAATGTTGTACAAAAGGCTAGTGAAGACTGTTTACTAGTGTGCAGTGCAATAGCTCCTGGAAGTGGTGAGGAGCTCTTCAAGTCCATGGCTGAGTCTGCACAAGGAGAAACGTTTGAAGGTTCACCACCTGGTGATCTAGTGGTACTTATGACTGCATACAAGAACGCTAAGACTAAGAATTTGAAGAAGCAGATACTAAGCCTTTACGCTTATAGATATCCCATGAGCATGCTGCAAAAAATTCACCAACCATACGGAAAACTATCCACATGGGAAATAAAGCAAGCGCGCTCTCATGCTAATCTAAGCGGCCCTGGTACGATCCCTGAAGTTACAACCAAGCACCGCGTACGTCTTGACATGAGTAAGGTCGACCACTTTGTGGAATTTACAAATAGACCGTACTTCTATCAAGACGTTTCTTATGGTAGTAAAATACTAATCCTCGAAAGTGGCGACAGAATAGAGATGCCTAACGTTGTGAGGACTGTGACCAGATCTACAATGATTGAACAATACATGGAGTATTGCAAAGAAAATTGTCACGAACCCCTGAGTAGATCAACTTTGTTCAAAATCCTGGAGGTTCGAGAGGCATCTCAGCGTAAGTCCCTGCAGGGCTTGGACAATACTGCAGCTGATGGCGCGGCAGGATTTCAGACTCTTGAGACACTGGTTGAAACTCTTGGGAAAGGAGGAATGGAGAAACAGTGGTGTCTTGATGTTCGTAGAAAGCTCAGAGATGCAAAACGCTATCTCAACACTGACTTCCGCGTACATTGCCAGACACATGATTCTACCTGCGCTGACCACTGTCGACATTTTGCACTTAGTGATCCTGTCGAAGCCGACTTCCAGCAACCTTGTTCACACTTCAGGAAGTCAGGCTGGGGATCGAAGGATCATCCTGGACACCTTACAGTTCAGAACAACGAGAAGATCTGCTATATGACTTTGACCGCGCAAAGTCAGACATCTTGTCGTGGAAAGCGCACATTATTCGTTCGATAAACCAGGAAGAGGCCAAACAAGATGCAATTAGATCGGCCGACGACACATCAGCTATTCTAATAATGGACTGGGCCATGAAATTTCTTCAAATTAGATATCGTGAGAAGCAATCCGATTGGTTTGGAAAACGAGGCCTTAGCTGGCACATATCCACGGTCATAACTAAGAATGCTAGCACTGGGAAGGTTGAGCTGAAATCGTATGCGCATATCTTTGATTCGTGCCAGCAGGACTGGTATGCAGTCTGCTCAATCATTGAAAACACACTGGAGGTTGTAAAAAAGGATCACCCCCAGATTACTCGAGTGAGTCTAAGGAGTGACGAAGCAGGCTGTTACCACAACAACTTCCTCTTGGCGGCCGTAAGAGATGTTGGGAAACGAGTTGGTCTTACTGTCACGCAGTATGACTTTTCTGAGCCACAGTATGGAAAAGATGTGTGCGATAGGATCCTTTGTCCGATGAAATCAGCGATCCGACGATATTGCAGTGAGGGAAACGACGTTCTTTCTGCAAAGGACATGTGTGCAGCGCTTTCCGAACGTCCTGTTCGAGGCACAACTGCCTGCGTTTGCTTAGTGAATGAAACTCAAAAAACACTCGGGGTAAATAAAGTGGATGGTTTCAGTAGGTATCATAACTTTAAATTTGAATTAAACGGAATTCGGGTGTGGAGAGCTTATGGCGTAGGGAAAGGTAAAGTAATTCCCTACCAAGATATCATCGTAAAGCCCCAAGGTTCAACAAATCTTGTTGTAGATGTAGAGTTTTTCTCAGTCAAGGAGGTTCGAATCCATAAGACTACGTCAAGTGATGACGAACAAAGCAGCGGTCTCTTCTTTTGCTCTGAGCCTGGATGTCAGATGGTGTTCAAGAAATTCAGTGAGCTTGAGAGTCATCTTGATGTTGGCGAACACCGCCAAGTACTCAGGGGTCCCGAAACGGTGTACGACAAACTCAGAAGAGACTGGGCCGAAAAATTCCTTACTGTTGACGAGGAAACCGGTCGCGCACTAGTGGCACATGGCGATCAGCAACGTGACAAAAATGAAGCTTCTGGTTCTTGTAGTGACTTACAGCTTGGCTGGGCTTTACACAAGCCGCGAGGCCAAGCTGTGCGGTTTACGGATGAGGTTAAACAGTACCTAACCACGAAATTCGACCTCGGAGAGAGAACTGGCAACAAAGCAGATCCCGGAGAAGTGGCTGCAGACATGAGAACATCGAGGAAACCAGATGGTTCGCGGATGTTTGAAAGAAAAGACTGGCTAACGAAGAGTCAAGTGCAAGGCTTCTTCTCGAGACTGGCGGCCACTCGTAGAAGGCAGGGGAACCAAGAGGTGCAGATAGAGGACGTGTACGCAGAGGAAGAAGAGCAAGATAGACATGGAGTGCTGGAGAATGTAGCCGCCCAGCTAAGTCCTAGACATCCAATCTGCTATGATTCCTACTGCCTGTGCGACCTCTCGCGAGACGAGAAACTAGACAGTTTCAGTGTGGTTATGCTGAAGGAGATACTTAGATATTTTGAAATTCCTTTTGTTTCAAGAGATCGGAAAAAGAATTTGGTAGTTAACCTATCCAAATTCTTAGAAGGATGTGAATGTCGCCGTTAGGAAAACAAGTTCACAAAGTGTCTTCTACAGAATGTATTGGGCGTTGTAAATACGGCTTAACAATTTTTCTTGTTTTTATTGAACTAAGTAAACGAAAATGGTTTTACAAGTCATGCACTGTTGCTATGAGACTAAGCGTAAAATAATTGTAAATATATAGTGCGGAATCGCAGAACTTTGTGTAGCCGAGTTAAACCTAGTAGCACTGTAAACTTTATTTGCCATCTTGCACGCCACCGGAAACACAGTGAGCAGAACAAATATTGAATTCCAGTCGCCCATTTTTTTTTCTTTGCTCGCAGGAACCATGAACTCTCTATCAACATATCGCGGTGTAAGCCTGCACCCAATTTGCATGAATTGAATTCGCCGAAGAGAACTACTTAACCAAGGGGACAGCTATTCACAGAGTTATTTTTATAGAGTTATGGCCTAGAAAATAATTTTCCTTTCTAGGCATTGAATTATATAATTTATGGTTCTAGTTGTTAAATATGAGAATCCTCCTACATATAGTCCAAACCTTATTCAACCAAATTTCAGAAAAAGCTTCTAGGCCAGACAGCTAGCCGCTCATTTTAGCAAAGTAATTCCCAATTTTGGAGCATATTTGTGAATTTAAGGCTATCCATGCCTTATCCAGAGCAAAAAGCGCGTTGTGAGAATATTTGTTCCAAGGTAATATTATTTTATGCGGAAAACTTAAAAATTTATCTGAGATACCTAAGAACAATAATCGGTGCAAAATTGTGTCACGCACGCTTTCGTTGCTGAATATCAGCCATGTTGATAGAACTCCTGCACTTCCAAAAGGTTAGTGCCCAAAGTTTTTTTTCCTGTTCCCGGTACACTTGGCCTAGTACTAAACATCGATATGGGTCAGGGCTCCGGATCACGTTATACTTTTGAGAAACACGCCTTCAACCAGCAGCATGCCAGCTCAAATTTCGCGAAGGCTCTTTGTGGGGCCTTTTAAAAAAATCATATTTAATTTTTCTTGGGCCCGATTTTAAATAATTTACGATTAATCAAAAGAAGAAACATGAAATAAAATGATCTGAAAGTTTTATTGTTTTTGAGTGAAAGCGTAATTTTTCAGCGTCTTCAGCGCAACGCCTAAATTTGACTCGAAACATAACGATTTTAACAGTTTTTGACCGTCCTCGGAAATCGTCGCCAGAAATATTGAAAAATATCACTTAAAGCCAAATTTTTGCTAATTTTGTCTCACACAGAAAATTTGAAGAAATTCTATTTTCGGCCGAAAATCGAGTGGTCGGTTCTTACACGGACAGCCTCTTAAGCAATTATCTCAAATCACATTGTTCAGAAAGTGTGAGGATCACCTCTTCAATTCAATCCTAGGAAAGAGACCTAGTCCCGATAATCTGCACGACTCGGTCGCAAACGATTACAGAAAAGAAAGACTGAAAAACTGAATAATTAGTGAGCCTTTTAAATGCTAGACATAATAGAAGCTGACGAGCTATTCCCTCATGGAGTGACGCCTATGTGACAAAAAGAAAACACCTAAAATCCAACAATACTTCTATTGTTTCTCGTGAACAGTTCATAGGTGCAAGCCCGCTAAAAACAAGTCACGGTCCAATTCAACGATACTCTTTATTACCCAGTGATCCTCGTAACAAGGGCGATGTCTAAGGATTACTTGCCAGAAGCGCGTTCATCGTTTACTTTTTTCACGATCCACATTTCAGCGGACGACTGCTGTTTTATGAAGTTCATACTGAATTTTGGTAACCTAGCTCGAGGTGAGATAATTTCTTATTTCTAGTGATGCAGGCGGCCGTTGCAGAGATCTAGTGTTGCAACACTTGCAACAGACATGATAAACCTTTACAGAAATATTTTCCAAGTGTGCAGAAATGCCTGTCGAGTAAACCCGGATTCCTTATGCACCCCAAAGGAGTGCTAGGAAGAAAATAACCCTTTCTTTTTAACGAAAGAAAAAAAAATGTTCATCTTGCAAGCTGTCTTCAGGTTGTGTCTCTAATGTGCACTGTGTGACTTTTCCCTGTTCATTCTAATGGTAAAGAAGAAAACGATTGTGATGGTTAATAGACAATCGGCACTCACCCCTGTCAGCTAACTGCATATGTGCTGTACTTAATTTTGCAAAGCGTTGGGGTCACACTTATGATTTGACAATAATACCAATGGCTAGAGATTTCGGGTCGACAATGCGTTTTTTGTCCTTTGCATTAGAGTTTCATTGGTTCAGACTGTGATTCGCTAAATGCCCTTGTCTGGCTGCTGAGACTGCACAGGTTAATGCCATGGGAAGCTAGTATTTTGGTAAAGGAAAATAACAAAATAAACTAAACAAAAAAACAAATACACACACAAACAAAACTATAAACAAAAAACAAAAGGAGCGTAGTATTCTATCATATTTACCGCCGGTTTGTATCGCTTGAAGTGGTGTTTAAAAACGTGCAGTAGTGTTTCATAGGGTTTCAAACCACGAGGCACAGTCGGATGTTTTTAGACCCGGTAAAACACGAGTTGTATAGGAATTGGGGCTACAAGCGCAGTTTGGGAAAATGCTCTCATATCATCGTTAAAATTGAAAATTTTGACTCCTTCCCAATTCCATTACTACTTACATAAAATGCGCTCATTCGTTTGGTTCAATTATTTTTGAAAATATATATTTGAATATTTCACCTTGGAATTAAAATGCACTCATATTTGACCTTGGAATTTGGAAAAAATATTTGACCTTGGGATTTTGGAAAATTATATATGTTTTAAAGATTTAGATTCAAAGACTTGAATCAGTATAAATACTCAGATTTGAGTTTCATTGACTTGAAATGCATCAACAATCATATAAACTATGTATTTCAAATATTCTATAATACTAGATTTTCGGTTTCTAGAGATTAGTCACAATTTTTTAAATCATTTGATGGAAAGTTTTTTAACTTCGTTAATATTAGTGGTCTGTAATAAAATATTACCATCAAGTTTTTTATTTTTTACTAGGAATTCTTTTCTTTTTTTAATAAACAAACTAGAATTGTTAAATACTAACGTAAATCATTTTCTTTTTCCTTTGGAGTATTGTGTAAGTTGATTAAGAAATTTATCTATAGAAGTCATACAATATCGTATTTATTTCATATATATAACATGGAATAAATTTAGTGATAGAGTTTTTCCTTATTTTTTATTGTACAAGAAATTGTTTTCTCTTTCATAGTAATATCATATATATAAATATATACTTGTAGAAATAATATCTTATATAGTTATATATGTCTTGTTGTGATGAGAATGTTCATTTGGTTTTGACTCAATTGTACGATGATTGTTATTGTTGCTTTTGTCATAAACAAATACAAAAACATACTAGTAAATGTCAAGATTGTTGCAACAATATGGAATTATTAATAGAAGCAAATGCTAAAATTGTTTGCAAAAATTGTGCTGTTGGTAATGGTTTTAAAATATGTAAAGGTTTCACTGATTTTTATGAAAATATGTATGTAATGCATAAAAAATCCATATATAACAGAAGACGCCATTTACAAACTAATTGTTAAATTTATGTGAAAATATAACTCAATTACATACAAAAGAGATAAAATACATGATATTTTACCAAAAATTACTAAAAATCAAAATCGTAAGATAATTTTTTCTAAGAATTTTCTATTAAAAGAGGGTTTCAAATATTTGAATTTACCACATGATTATGTTAAAATTATTAAATCTAAAAAAGCATTTGATCAGTAGAGATTTGCTGAAGCAAAGGCATATAAAAAACTAGGAAAGATTTATTGCTGCTCGACGTTTCGGGGTCATCATGACTCCATTATCAAGAGAGTAGTTAAATAGCATGCAAATAAGAAAAGGTACAAGATAAGCATAAATTACAATAAACGGCCTAAACAAACACCTTGGCACGGATGGAATCCGTTTGCACGTTCAATGTTGGTTTACGCATGCGAATGTATGACATTTCTTTAATGAGGCAATCAAATTTGCCACTACATTTCGTGATGATGTGAAATTGCTCAATGAAGCGTTCAGGCATTTCAGTATTGTGTTGGAGGTTATAATGTTTGTAAATCGAAGATGACTTTCTAGTGTGCCCTTATACGCGATCGTGTAAGTGACCACGTGTATAACCCACATACCCTGCATCACACAGGTTACATTTAAATTCATAGACGAGACATTGCTGGTTGACAATAGGGGGCTTAAACTCATGTCGCTTAAGTTGTTGCTCGAGCTCAGGGC
>BLFK01000118.1:38673-43673 GCA_014634185.1 Astreopora myriophthalma | reverse complement strand
TGGGTGGGGTGAACAAAATGGTTTGACTCGGCAATCTAAGGCACTAAGTAAATGGATGCTTGCGTCAAGCTAGAGACAAGAATATTTATTATTACAGTTGTGTTTAACCTAATCCTTTGACGCATTATTATATTTATTTATTTTTAAAGGGAAATGGTGCCAAGTAGAAAGGTTTCATGTGCCAAGAGAGTTCGTCCAGATTTTGTTGGCGGACATGCCGAATGCCTTTATTAACAAGGCAAGAGAAAAGAGGCATTTGCGGCCCCCTGTATGGAGGGAGGCATCTAAATTCCTTCATTATAGAGACTTTCACATGTCAGACATTGATAGTGCCCTGGCTGATCGCAGCGGAATACCTCTAAACGTAAAAAAAAGAAGTACGCAGGAGACGTGGAGGTAGCAGAAACTAGTAGCCCACTGACTGGAAGGGAAGCCTTGGAGGCAGCGAAATTGAGAGCTAAAGGAGGAGAAAAAGGCCGTCAGTCTCCCACTATGCAATTGCGGATCATTGTTGGGCGGGGAAAGGGAAGAGCAACGCGAGAATTTGAGATTATTTGGTGGCCAGAACTTTTCTCCAATACTAACCATGGAAAACTGACATTAAGATTTTATGTTTCAAAAGTTTTGTTTTGATTTAAGTTAATTTTCATTATTCAAAGTAAGGAGTACCCATACAAGAAGGTTGTAATTATGAACTGATAATTTCGAAACCACTGTTGCAAGATAAATTATCTGTACCTGGGTACATACCCGTACAGCATACATGGCCTGGTTATCCAAAACGTGGTTCCGGTAACCACCACACTGAAATTTGCGATTGACTTTCTTTCAAACGGTGGACCCTAAAGGAGCCATTGTGTAAACGCCTGTGGAGTGCAATGCCAAGGGTCTGACACACAGGACTTTGGTACCCTTCAGTGTGCAATGCAGGGATGTAAGTAATTGCCTCTTCGTTTGTTTTGTTCCATTTCTCTTGTCGTCTTTGAAGATTATCCACACGAGCTTGCTCTATAAGTACACGTAGTGCCATGTACTTCTACTTTGTAGCAGCTTCAGCTGAATAAACGTCTAAAGAGAGACAGGAAAATTTCAGTTATCTGAGTTCTTAATCAATGACTGAAAATGAAACGAAGTCCAATAAGGACTGACTACCCAAGACTAGAGAGACAGAACAGAATAAGAAGTCAAAGTCTTAAAAGAATTAATTCTGCCTTCAGATAACAACAGTCCATAAATGGACTCACTACCCAAACGAAACAGAACCAGTTAGCACAAAAAAAAAATAATAATAATAATAATAAAAGTTAGGTTCTGTCATCAGATAACAACACCCCATAAATGGACTTACTACCAGAGCTAATTAGTACAAAAATTATAATCTTTAATAACGTTTCCTTTAAATTGAAGAGACTAAAAAACAAAAACCTCCCTGCCCTTCTTTAGAACCTGCCGTTTCTTCTTCGTAGGCCCCAAAGATGGACAGTTCTTTGTATCTTCAATGGAACTGCCTGAAGAACTATCCGATCTTCTCGCTGTTGAGGAGCAACACGGGAACGAAAAATCCAAGACAGAAGAATCGGCCATACCTGACTCGAGTTCTGCAATTCGATCTTGTAGACTTCAAGGGATTCTATTCTCGCGGTTCTTTCGGCGAGTAAAGGCACTAAGCTCTTCTGTGTTCTCGTGGGTCCTTCGCGCGATCGGGCTCGTGGTCTAAGATGACCGAGTTGAGCAGACTAATCACTGCCGAAAATCCGGGCGAATTTACAAGGCCATCCGGTGGAATACCTCTCTAGCGAAGAAGGCCAGCGATCAAACCGAACGTGGACGCGACGCGCACGGTAGCTGGCATCCTGTTGAATTCCATTGCAGCATAGGCGATTTGGCGGGTTGAAGTTCCCGCGTTGCCACACTTCGTATTTCCACTGGAAATCTCCTGAATATCTCATTATTGGAGAAATCCGTCGGACGGACTCCACATATTTCTTTTTTGAGCACATACCAATGTTTTTGGGGATCAAGTGATGCGCTTGTAACCCTCGACAGACTCGAAATGGCAAACGAAGGCCCGACCGCCCCCATGTCTTTACTTCGATTGTTTTCGAAATCAAAACCATAGTTCTTTTGAACTTTGAAAGTCCCGCCAAGGTAGAATATTACCTAATTAGTAAGAATTTAACTTGGTTACATCGCATGATCGCCGCCTGACCCTCAAGAACAAAAAAATATCGTACACGATCGCCGACGTAAACAATGGTCCATTCATTTGAGGGGCACTGGAAACAAGTTGTCAAACGCGCCACGTCATGTCACGAAGAGATTTTCTGACTCCGGCACTGGAGCAATTTTATGACACCATGCAAACACCTTCCTATCGCCTACCAGGGCATCAATTAACGGCGCCTGCTGAGAATTTTTTTCTTGAGCAAAGCTACGCAAATCTCTCCTTCCAGTTCCACTAAGTCAAAAGAAAACTCACAGCGGCCATCCGAACATCACAACAGTTCCCGCCTCGTTTTCTATATCTATATCTATCTATATATATATATATTACCCATCATGCCTTGCTAATGTCACACAAACGTGACATGAACATTACAAGAGCCAGTCCCGTAGTCTTTAAAGATCTGCAATGGAAAAATACCCGTCTCTTAGGCCCCGTCCACACTAATCCGTTTTCAAACGAAAATGGAGCTGTTTTTCTCCGGAAACGGCTATCGTCCACACTACAACGCCGAAAATGATCACCGAAAATGGAGCCATTCGAAAACGCTCTCCAGAGTGGAGCGATTTGAAAACGATGCTTTTTGAAAACGCTGTTTTCTAATGTGGACGGAGAAAACGATGCTATCTGAAAACGGTGACGTCATCAAAATAGACACGACCGGGCGCCAGACCACTCGACCGTGATTATCCAAAATGGCGGACAGACGCTATCATGTGGCTTCTCTCTTGATCGGAATGACTTCCAGTCTTTTGACGCTCTTGCAAGCGCATTTAACCCAGCTGAGGCGCCACTTAGATTTCAAAAGAAGGGAACAAAAAAATTTAAGGCTTCTGACCTCGTCAATCAGAATCTATCTCAGAAATACCCGGTACTTTTACAGATTTTGCAATGATAATTAACTCGCAGTTCTTTCCGCGTCATTGACTTTAGTTTACTCACAACTCAGTAATCGTTATTTCTTTTGTAGTACCGGATGTCTGATTTAAATTTAAATGAATTAACTTTTTACGGTTTGACTGATAGCGAATTCATGAGAGCTACAGGAACGTGGGTCTTCCATTCAGGTAGCCTATTAACAGACTCGAGAGACTTATTTCGAAGTGTGATTGAGTCCCCTGACAAGGATGATACAAACATGAATACGATAGATTCAAAGTATTACAACATTAAGCAAACGGGCGCGCTATTTCAAAAGACTTCGTCAAAAGGGTTTTCGATATTTAGCTGTAACACACGCAGTCTACCGAAAAATTTATGTCTTTTAAATGATATCCTGCTGACGGTTAAGGAAACACCTAGTTTAATCACCATATCAGAAACCAAATTAAGCGATAGTAATGTCAATAACACATCCATTCCTGGATATGAATTTACTAGCAAGGCTTCCAAAACAAATGCGGGCGGTGTCGGAATGTATATAAAGGATACCTTAAAGTTTATCAAAAGACCTGACTTAGAAATAACGTCAGATGGTGTTGAAACGTGCTTTATAGAACTCCCAAGAGTCAAGTTAAATCATGTTATTGTTGGCTGCATATATAGACATCCGCATAGTGACCGTAAAGATTTTAAGGAAAACCTGAGAGAGAAATTAGAATATTTAAACAGACAAGGCTATAAAGTCTATATTGCAGGCGACATTCATCAGGATTTTTTCCAATACAGTACAGACAAGCAGACCTCAGATTACTTGGACATGCTATTAAATCTAGGTTAGATGCCAATAATCACCAAGGCCACCCGAATTACAGACATAGTGCTACCCTTATTGATCACATCTATACAAACGCTCCCCAAAACGTTTTTACTTCTGGTATTTGTCTCGCCGATATTTTTGATCATTTGCCTTGCTTCTGTACTGTTGCAACTAAATTTCCAACGTACATACATGAAAAATTTTATAGGGATTTTTCGCAATTCAAGAAAGATCTATTTGTTGCAGACTTAGAAAAATTGATTTTTACAGCTTAGCTAACAGTAACGATGTTAACTGTAGTATGAATAACATAATCGAAGTATTACAAGAAATTACAGACAAACATGCTCCAATTAAAAAAGTTACTGGTGCTAATTCAATTAAAACAAAGCAAAAGATGTTTAAAACTCATTTCTTGAGTCACGACCAAGTAAAAGTAAATTTGTTTAAAAAGTATAACAATAAGCTTAATAAGATCAAAGAATTGGCTAAACGGACATACTTCTCCACTCAATTTTACTTAAATAAAGAAGACATTAAAATGACTTGGAAGTTAATAGGTATGATTATAAATGGAAAAAAGAAATCTAATATCATAATACCCAAACTTCTTCACAATAATAGGTGTTATACTGATAAACAGAGTATATGTGAACAGCTTAACACGTACTTTATAAATGTCGGTCCCACATTATCCGCCCAACTACCCATTCATAGAAACCCAGATCCATCTAAATACATCCGTGGAACATTCTCAAATAGCTTCTTTTTCTCCCCCATACATGAGTACGAAGTACTTGACTTAATTGTAATTTTGAATGGAAACAAATCAACTATAGGCTCCCCTATCAAATGCGTCAAAATATGCCTGTGAATATATATATATATACAGCATTAACAAAAGTGTATAACCAATCCCTAGAACAAGGCATCGTCCCGGATATATTGAAGTTATCAAAAATAACGCCGGTTGATAAAGGCGGTGATATTACAGACCGAACAAACTTTCGCCCAATCTCGACTCTCTCTGTTTTTACACAAATCTTTGAAAAGCTTGTCTACAAGCAATTGTTAAAT
>BLFK01000116.1:403038-405538 GCA_014634185.1 Astreopora myriophthalma | reverse complement strand
AAATCGGGTAAAGTTTCCTATTAAGTTGTAGCTGAGATAGATTTTTGGAAAAAGCTTTTTGGTATTGTCAACAACCTGCTGATTTCTACCAGAAGTTGCGGGGCATGCTGGGTTAAGTATTGGGGGGAACTAGCTCCAGTCTCCATTGTAAAAAACGCGCGGAAAAAATGGCGTGGGTTTCCCACAGGGAAAAACAACCTTTTGTTCTTGTAAGGAAGCTCGAACGTTGGATTTAAATAGCCTTTATTATAATTTTTATAGAGTAAAGCAAGTATACTACTTCCCAGCTTGAAGATAAATCGTTTAAATCACCAGCTCTGACAGAAGTTCGTTCGCCGCCTGGTGGCGTCCTTGTTTCTAAATATTTAAGCCAACAGATATGTTTGTCCTGAGACCAACTGAGGAACACAGAAGCCTTACATTACTAATACAATTATGAAAGGGCAATGCTAACAGTGTGGTTTTTGCTTGAGATAGTTAACTGCAATGTCAAACAAGATGATCATGTTGACATTTCCCCGCTATGATTTTCATAACCCGTGCGACAACTAGCAAACAGTTTCATCGCAATTATAAATGGCTTTGGAATCTGGCGGAAAGGTTGTGGCAAAATTGCTTCTCTGAGCAAAACAAAAGGCTTCAAGGAGTATAATATCTCGCCCATCAACCATAAAAATATTCTGGACGCGTACCAAAGACCCCAGACATTTTACAATAAAAAAGATGAGTCTGGCCGACAGAGTTCGATAGCATGGTCAGAATACTCGGCCGAAGGTTCCGATGTGACTGAGAAGACTCGACTTGAAATTAACTTTCACAAGCCAAACAGAAGCGTGACTACTTTAATTCAGTCCGACATATATCTCCAGATGGCAGCCAATGGGGGAATACGAGAAAACTACCAGGATCTGGAGGCACTCTTCCCCGTAGCCAAAAACCCCCAAACAGTACGTACAGGAGGCAGCGTGGCCTAATGGTCAGGTGATAGGACTTGTGATCCGGAGGTCCCAGGTTCAAGTCCTGCTCTGACCACTTGCTGGAATTGTTCTAGGTAGTCCCTGGTACAACTCCTCAGCTGCACTTGTAAATAGCCAACCGGTCTGCCTCCTGCCAGTTGGGATTCTTAACAATATTATGTTCATTTGTATCATTTCTTTCATTGGCCCTGAAAAGTCCCTTAAGGGGAGTGGTCAATTGAGGAGTTATATTTGATCAGTTACAGCACAGCTCGCTGTCTTAGAACTACTTAAACAGCCAGAAGGAAGTGATGTCTTGGCTTATTAAAATGTTTGGTGGAATTCATCATCTTTTCAAGCACTTTTTAAGCCAGAGTAGTCATCATGCCCCTGTTAGTTGCTTCGAGAAGGAAGAATGACCATGACACGCGGTAAGAGTTTTATCTTGTCCCGGAGCTTTGAGCAGCTATCCACCGCTATATCAGCATAAATAACACGTTTAACTTAATAAATCCGATGTCTTAAAACCGGCCTGGAGTATCGCAAAATTCTCAAAAAGCAAAATAAAATAAACGTCGAACGCTCTCGAATGAATGGACCCCCAGCACTGTTTGCGAGTCGTGCCCTGATTGGTTGACCTGTCAAACAGAGATCAGCAGGAAGCTTAAATTGTTTGGTGATCTTTAGCCTACATTTCGGCATTTTATCGAAATTTAATACCACCTTTGGGATCATTCGCTTTTCACTGAGGAAAAATTATACAAATGTTATGCAAATATTGGGAATGAGGTTTTGTTATAATTTATTCTCAGAATAATGCAATGGAAACCAGAGCACTATGTTATCTTTTTAAGAGAGGTCCTTGCTTCAGATCTGTATTCCACTCATGAAGGCAGTACAGAAAGGGGAAAGATCTGGTCTCAAATAGCAGAAAGGTTAAATGAAGTATCAAGTTGTAGATTTAGTGTCAGACAAAAATCCCTTCAGCCCTGGTCAAACAGTGCATAATAGTCGATGATAGTTGATGATAGTCAATCATAGTTAAAGCGCGCGTGCTCGTTTGACCACTAACTATCATGCGCCATCATCGACTATCATCAACTATCATTCACTTTGAGCGTGTTCACATTCTTCCTGATAGGTGATGATAGTTTTTCGCGTTTGACTACGCACATGACAGTCGATGATAGTTTTTCAGTCAGCCGTATTCCCCCAAAATTGACGGGCTCAGTTTTCGGCACCAGCTTTTCAGTTAACTTTCAGCAAGTTAACAAAATTACTTTGTTCCACCCCCGTCTTTCCCCTCTTCCACCAGCGCACTCTAGATTCGTTTTCTGTCTGTTCAAGCAACTCAAGGAAAACGAAACAGGCTGCCGCCCTCTTTCACCATGAAAAATTATTCATTCCTGCTTGCAAAGCCATGTTTCTTACGACATCATCTTAATTGATTACATCCCCATTGTGTGTAGCCATGGAGACGAAATATGCAACAATTCTTCCCCAGACTTCCTCGGAACAACTATATCATGCGCCGTTTGACCACC